>LR812539.1:39351572-39538342 GCA_903798195.1 Danio kyathit
CATGACCCTAAGCATACTGCCAAATTAGTAAAATGTGCTTTAAGGACAACAGAGTGAATGTTTTAGAGTGGCCATCACAAACCCCTGAACTCAATTCTATAGAAAAGTTGTGGGCAGAGTTGAAAAAGCTTGTGCGAGCAAGACAGCCTACAAATCTGACTCAGTTACACCAATTCTGTCAGGAGGAATGGGTTCTTCAAACCAGTGTAAGAAGCTTGTGGAAGGATACCCAAAACATTTGACCAAAGTTATAGAGTTTAAAAGCAAAGCTAAAAAATACCAAGGAAATGTATGTAAACTTTTGACTGTCTAAAAATTAATAAAAAATTATCTTAAAAAAAAATTCTCTCATTATTCTGGCATTTAGTAAATGTAAATGATTTAGGTAATCCTAACGGACCTAAAATAGTAAACGTTTAGTATGATTTACCATCAGACATTAAAAAAAAGGAACATAACCATTTTTTTTTTAAGTGTATGTAAACTTATCATTTCAACTGTAAGTTTGTACTGTATTTTCATTTATTTTGGTGCCATATTTGAAAATTCAGCACATTCAGATGTGATAAAGAAGTGAAATGATACAATAAAGGAAAACAAAAATGTTTTATATCAATAGTCATTCCTTTAAAAAAATACTCTCAGGAATTATGCATTATCAAAGAACATGCTAGTTTTAATGATGTCTTTTGATTTGGTTGTTCAACCTCTGATGCGGTTTATTCATGTTCTTTGGAGAATAATCATGTGACAAGATCAATAGAGCACAAGCAAAATAAAAAGAAAATGACTAGCAAAAAGCCTGGAAACAGACAGGTGCCCTTTAAACAAGAATGGAAGCTCATTAGCAGAGACAGTAATAGGACATTTTTTTTTTTTTTTTTTTTTAGATCCACCCTGTAACATCCATTGTGTGTTTGTAATTTATGTGTGGGAGGCTGTGATGGTTATGCTTTATGAGAATCCTAAACTTCCCCATGCGCTTCCCACTCTTTTCTCACAGGAAGGACATTCGAGGTCAGCATCTCCATAGGGACTCTTTTTTTTTGAGTGTGAAAGAATCAAAGGCTTCAGACATAGCCTACTTTGATAATTTACTACCCATTCATTGCACCTGATGAGCAAGCATTAGGTCTCAGTTCAGCCAGAAGAATTGTTATCACTTCTCATCATGCTACTGTTATCCTTTGTACTGTTAAACATGACAGGTAAATCACAGTGCTGAACATAGTGGCGGCTAAATGACTGGTTTTACTTTTTGAGAGCACACCAGGTGACAAGTGAAAAAGCTGAAGGTATAGAAGCAGTTATGTAATAAACTTTGTGGAAAGGACCTTCTGACTGGTGCAAAACTTTCTGAAAGTCTTTTTTTGTCACATGAAGAGACAGTACTTAACTAATAAGCTTGACAGCACTTTCTAAAGCTGAAGCAATTTGCGCTAAACCTATTAATGGTTCATATTAATAAAGAAATCCTGATTTTCATAAACAGTCGATTGTTTGACTTACCCCAGAGATTCTCTGCACAATCTCCAGTTTATAATTTGTCAAGCGTTCAGCAGCTCTGAAGGTGTAAACATGGGCACTTTGTAAAGTTGGTTTCATGCCACATAATTTTATGAGCTGAAAGCTAATTATGTTATTACTTAATTATCTTTATCTAACAAAAAATAGATTAATATAACAAAAGTAAAAGGAATGTAGCTGTTACAATGCTCTACGCCAGGGGTGCTCAACCCTATTCCTGGAGATCGACCTTCCTGCAGTTTTCAGTTGCAGCCCATATCAAACACACCTGCCTGTAATTATCAAGCGCTCCTCAGGTACTAATTAATTGGTTCAGGTGTGCTTGATCAGGGTAGGAGCTGAAATCTACAGGAAGGTCGATCGCATAAAGCCGCGTTCACACTGGGCTTACCTCTCCATAGACTTCCATTCATACGCACACAAATGCGTCAGCCCGGAAATGCAGGGTCATGCGTCGAGTTTCGCATTTTGCTGCGGTGCAAAGTTCAAGCTTGGTGAACTCTGACCTGCGAAATCGCATCACTCGACTGCGTGAGACCAATCCAGGATCAAAACATGACCTCTCTGAACAGAAAATTAAAACATGGAGCAATCGCTCCCTTTTTTAATGTCTAATCATCTTGTTTAATCCCGCCCCCTTTCACAGCGACGTACGACAAAATTTTGCAAGCTCAAACTCTAGTGGGACTGCAGCTTAAGTTCCTCAACCCAGGAACAGGGTTGAGCACCCCTGCTCTACGCCATTTAGCCCCCAGGCTCTTTCATTTCCACTGGTCCTGTCCAGTAATTGGTCATCAACACTAGCTAGTCATCACTGCTGACATGCTGATTTTATTTGTCCCTTGAGAAATTTGTCATGGATCAAAGGGCTAAGTATTAGTAGACTGCCTGCTTAATATCTGTTGATACTGCTCATTCAACAAACATTTAACTGACTATAAGAAACTTTGCGAGTACTGTACATGTCAACCTACACTAACCCCAACCTAATAGTCTACTTATAATGTAATGAGAATTAGTTGGCATGTAAATGCAATGTAACTTAAATTCAACAAACAGATCATGAAAATAAAGTGTGACCTTATTATGAAATTAGCAGACATTCTTGACGATAAAATCTTTCTGTGGTGTGCGAGAAGTACTGTGAAAATGTTACATGCTTTACAGTTTGTATCTATGCAGTACTATTTCCAATTTCCTCATAGTTTAATGATAGTACAGATGTGACATGTGGGTGGCGCTGAGAGTCGTGAGAGCAGTAAAGCTGCGGTCACACTAGAGTTTGAGCTTGTGAAATTCTGTCGTACAGCGCTGCGAAGAGGGGCGGGATTAAAAAAGATGATTAGACATTTAAAAAGCGAGCGATTGGTCCATGTTTTAAATTTCTGTACAGAGAGGTCATGTTTTGATCCTCGATTGGTCTCACGCAGTCAAGTGATGCGATTTCACAGGTCAGAGTTCACCAAGCTTGAACTTTGCACCGCAGCGACCTGCGAAACTTGACCCATGATCTTGCGTTTCCGGTCTGACGCATTCGCGTGCATATGAATGGAAGTCTATAGGAAGAAAAGTCCGAAATTTAAAACATGGAGCAATCGCTCGCTTTTTAAATGCTTATTCATCTTGTTTAATCCCGCCCCTTTTCGCAGCGCCGTACGACAGAATTTCGCAAGCTCAAACTCTAGTGTGACTGCGGCTTTAAAAGCTGGTGGCATGAGTGTTAACGACTGTCACCTGTGTGCGCCACCTGTCTTGAGTCCCACGGAGGAGCTCTGGAGACTTAAAAGGACGAGAGACCGCAGTGGAAGAGGAGAGAGGACCAGGCTTTGATATTTTTTTTTTTTTTTTGCTTTCAGTTTGTTTTATACAAAAAATTTGAGATTATAAAGAATCCAAAAGACTTAAGTACATCCAGTAACTTTAACACCATACTTCAACTTATGTCTTAAGAATAAAGTAATGAAAGAGTGTTATACCTATTCAGGTAGGTATTTTCTGACATTTAATCAAAACCCAATGAGGTTACCTGAGGAGAGAAGTTCATATTCTTAGTACAAGATGTGGGAAGGATCTGCAATAATCTTCTGCAGTAATTAAAATTTTTTTTTTCTAAACTTTGTAGTCCTACCTTGGTTGGTTCTATACATTTTCCACACTCCTTTGTCATCATCGTTGGTTCCAGTAACCTTGCTACTTTTGCCCATATTCTTGTCTTTGATTCCAGACCTGGTCCTACCCGAGTTTAAACCTGGGCAGCCTGGGGGGCAGCTGTGGCCTAATGGTTAGAGTGTTGAACTTGCAATCCAAAGGTCACAGGGTGGGATTGTTGGTGGGAATATCCACCTCAATGCAACAGCTAAGGTGATTCCCTTGAGCAAGGCACCAAACCCCCAACTGCTTTCCGGGTGTGTGGTTACAGGTGTAAGTCGCTTTGGATGCTAAATGGATAAATGTAATGTAAATGGGCTGTCAGTGATTTTGTATGGTGTGTTCCACATGTTGCCTTTTGTTAGGCTTAAGTCAGCAGGAACCGATTCAGCATGTAGAATCAGAATGCAGGAACAAAAACTGTGTGAAATATTCAAACTTCGCAAACAATGCAAATCAAGTGGGAGCACAAAGAAGCCAGCTGTCATTTTGTCACATTTCTTAAATTTTACCGCTCGAGAAGTACTTTGAAAACTGTACAAGCTTTGCTTACATGTACATGTAGTACATGCAGTACTTGTTCCAATTTCCCCATGTTTAATGATAATACAGATGTGGCAAATGGGGTAGCGCTGAGAGCCATGAGAGCAGTAAGAGGCTGATGGCATGAGTGTTAACGACTGTCACCTGTGTGCGCCACCTGTCTCGAGTCTCACAGAGGAGCTCTGGAAACTTAAAAGTATGAGAGACCGCAGTGGAAGAGGAGAGAGGACCAGGCCTAGACATTTTTGTTTTGCTTTCAGTTTGTTTCATGTTTATTTATGTATTTAATAAAATCATTCAAGAGTTTGTCGGTTTTTCACCTCCTTCCCCATGGCCAGGGAGCCATCAAACATTATTACAACAGACTTCTGGCATTTGTGGACATGGAAGATACATCCTGTCATGCAGTTGCAGAATGTGTTTTCATTTTAGTTGACTGTCATCTTTTTGCTGTGTTCATATGCAAGTTTTTGGACAAGATGCAAGGTGACAACATGGTTGCTTTTTGTCACCACTAGGTCTTTGGTGTCGGCTTGGTATATCTCGGGCATAAGCTCTTTCACCATTGTTGGGTTTTCCTGCTCTGCTAGTTATGTTTATCTTCCTACTTTTTTAGTTCCACCTGGGGTCCTGGCTCCACCCCTCCTGATTGTGCCCAGCTTCTCGGCTCCTCCCCTTCTGCTAGCTTTTCCAGCTGTCTGGTTCTGCCTCGAAGGTGGCACGGTGGCTAGGTGGTTAGCACTGTTGCCTCACAGCAAGAAGGTTGCTGGTTTGAGTCCCGGCTTGGGCAGTTGGCATTTCTGAGTTTGCAAGTTCTCTCCATGTTCATGTGGATTTCCTCTGGGTGCTCCAGTTTCCCCCACAGTCCAAAGACATGCTATAAGTGAATTGGGTAAACAAAATTGTCCGTAATGTATGAGTATGTGTGAATGCGAAAGGCTGTTTCTCAGTATTGGGTTGCAGCTGAAAGGGCATCTGCTGTGTAAACCATATGCTGGAATAGTTGGCGGTTCCTGCCATGTGGCGACCCCTGATAAATAAGGGAGTAAGCCGAAGAAAAATGAATTAATGAATGAATGAATGGTTCTGCCTTAAGCTTCCCACTCCTCAGCTTGACCGTTGGTTTTCATATCCACCAGTTTCACCTCAGATCTTTAAACCTGTGATTCCTTGACTTCACCCATGGTTTTTCATCATTCAGGCTCGATCATGCTACCTCATCCTTTCTGCCTCTACCATAATAAGAAAATGCACACAATATAGAGTTAAAATGGTTAGTGGATGTGTACAGAAAAAATTATTGATTGCAAAGGTTTATGGTGTGAAACAGGCTTAATACACAGAGGGATTCAGACATTTAAGACCACGCTGACCTTTCAAATGCTTGTGAAAATGTAAGCATTGTCTCCATGTGTAAAAGTCACTTTCTTGCTCTTTAGGGTCCTGTAGGTGGTTGTCAGGGCATTGCTATGCGGTTGCTAAGGTGCTCTGGTTGACTTTTCCTATAGTTGCTAAGGCGATGCTCAGTGGACCATATCAAAAGTGCAGATCCTCAAACCTCTAGGAAATTCAGGTGGATAAAACTCAGATCACCCTTTTAAAGATTGTTCTGCCTGTTTCACCGTTTAGCAGACAAAAATCATAAGTGGAGCCATGTGGAAAAGTAATGCACTTCTCCTAAATAAACGCCTTGATTTGAGATGTCATTCTGCAGAACAAATTGAGCGAAATGAGTTATGAGCTAAAATTTAACGTATGAGCATTTGTATTCTGCAGAAGACTCATAATTATTAGATACTTGCACTTTCATGCGGCAGAAAAGCATTAAAGATTAAATAAAGTGTGCTCTTCCTTTTTCATGTTTCGACATTTATTCATCAAGTGAAACCAGGCGTTCCTCTAGGCACAAAGCAAACACACCTGGTCCTTCACTGAGAGCACTTGCAGGAGCATATGTCGACTTAGATATTAAAATGAAAGGCATGCCTGCATGACCTACATGCAAAATTAAGGATCCTTGATTTTTATCAGCTCTCAGGTTTTCCATTTACAGGACCTAATTTTTCCATCAAAGACATCAAAAATGTCTGATGAACTGTAAAATCTTGATTACACTTGACATGAAGAATAACACTTGTGAGACTCTTGTGAGATTTTCCCTGGGTTGTATAATTAATCTCCTTGCAACACTGATAATTAGAAAGTGGAACAGAAAAATGTGACTCAGCATGTAAATAAAGCACTCGTGTGATGAGTGAGGATGGTCTTGAGTGTCCACCACTGCCACTAAGCTGTCATCTTTCTGGATTGCTTTGCTGAAATCGTAGTCCGTTAAACCAGCCGCCCTTGGAAACTCACTTTGATCCCGACTGCCTTTATTTGTCTGCCAAACGCACGTCATGATTTTGCAAAGTACAATGTGATCCTGAATTAACATCTATGTTGATCCTGAAACATCATTTTTGTTTGAAATGTAATCCATACCTGTTCCCTACCCCTAAACCCAACCATAACTGTAAATTATTCTCAAAATTAGAGGGGAATAATAATTGGATAACAACCATGTAGAAGTGCATAAACCTAACCATAAGCCTAAACTTATACCTTAATTCTGATTGGCTGATTGGAATGTTGTTTCAGGATCAACATAGATGTTATCCAGGAACATGTGGGTGAAATTAGGTTGGCGGTGAGGTACGTGCACAATCTCTAAGAAGAATGCAGAGAAACACAAAAGAGTGGGAGTTGTAGAGTATGACAGTAGGCTGATGTTCTAATCCAGGTGGGTCTAGTCCTGTGTTATGAGTCCCTAGCTGTTCTATCTGGTTCTGATTGTCCTTTTCCCTGACCCCCATACACTATAGCTGACTCTAAGGGTCCTGTGTTCTGACCCCCAAATTGTAATGTAATGTAATGTAATGTGTATTTATATAGCGCATTTATTGTGTATGGCCATACACCCAAAGCGCTTCACAATCATGAGGGGGGTCTCTCCACTCCACCACCAGTGTGTAGCATCCACTTGGATGATGCGACGGCAGCCACAGGACAACGGCGCCAGTGCGCTCACCACACACCAGATATTGGTGAAGTGAAGAGACAGTGATAGAGCCAATTCGGTGGATGGGGATGATTAGGAGGCCATGATGGGTAAGTGCCGATTGAGGGATTTTGGCCAGGACACCGGGGTTACACCCCTACTCTTTACGAGAAGTGCCATGGGATTTTTAATGACCACAGAGAGTCTGGACCTCGGTTTAACGTCTCATCCGAAAGACCCCCAAATTGTCTTCTAATCTAACTGGTTCTATCTGTCATTTGAATGTAAATTCAAATAGTTTGGATTAGATTGTTGTATTCGATTTTGTTCAAAGTATTTTTAAGTGTTTAGAAAAACAAATGTGCTTAATTGACCAATCCCCACTCTATAAAAAGCGACGTCCCTATCTCAGTTGATCATGTGTCTGACGACGAGAGCTCTGATGATGAGAGTAGTGATCCAAGAAACACAGATCTATCTGTGGGAGACTTTGTCATAGTTAACTTTGCAACCAAAAACACCAGCGTTCATTACATTGGCATGGTTAAGAAAGTTGAGGATGACGAGATACGCACGTTATGATTTTGCGAAGTACGACGTGATCCTGGATTAACATCTCTGTTGATCCTGAAACATCATTTTTGTTTGAAATGTAATTCATACCGGGACTGAATGGTGGCGCAGTGGGTAGCACGTTCGCCTCACAGCAAGACGGTCAGTGGTTCGAGCACCGGCTGGGTCAGTTGGCATTTCTGTGTGGAGTTTGCATGTTCTCCCTGTGATTGCGTGGGTTTCCTCCGGGTGCTCCGGTTTCCGCCACAAGCGGTATAGGTGAATTGGGTAGTCTAAATTGTTCATACTGTAAGTGTGAATGAGTGGTTATGGATGTTTCCCAGTGATGGGTTGCAGCTGGAAGGGCATCCGCTGCATAAAACATATGCTGGATAAGTTGGCAGTTCATTCCGCTGTGGTGACCCCAGATTAATAAAGGGACTAAGCCGAAAAGAAAATGAATGAATAAATAAATGAATGTAATCCATACCTATTCCCTACCCCTAAATCCAACCATAACTGTAAATTATTCCCGAATAATAGTTGGAAAACAATTATGTAGAAGTGCATAATCCTAATTGTAAGCCGAAACTTAACATAAAAGGTAAACATATCCCTCAATTCTGATTGGCTTATTAGAATGTTGGTGAAATCAGGTTGGGACCAATCTCCATGCTAAACCAAAGTGCAGTGTTTCTAATAGCTTCTTCATTTGTAGGCTATGTTGTTGGTTTGCTCCTCTGAGATTGAAATTAAACTTTCATGATTATTTACGCAACCCCAAGCCATAGGCATCTATTTCTTCAAATGAAGAGAAATATTATTTGGGAGGAAATCGGCCTGTTATATGTCAGCTGGGGTCTAATGGATAACTTGTTGCTACTAATATAGATTTTTAGCCATCAAAAACAGCCTATGATGAGCCTTCACATTATCTTCTGACTGAGTTTACTTTTTTCATTTTGCTTAGCAAATCTTAAAATTGGTTTTCAGATAAGTTTTTTTTTTAAAGTATACACAATCCAGCCATTTGTTTTTATGTACATCTCTAATCTAGTTCAATACTGCCAGCCCAGCTAGCATTTTTTGTGCATTTTAAAAGAGGTCTAATAGATGTCCAAATAAATGTCTTAGTGTAACAATATTACAAACAAATACCAATAATCAAATAGACAAGTATGAATGATTACACATTCTATTAGATTTTTACTGACAGCCAAAATTTTGCCTTGTCTAGCCAAGACATCAATTAGATGTCTATGTTTGGATGTCTATTAGTACAGTGGCCAAGAGAGCTTAACGTGCTGCAATTTAAGAAAGCATGTGCAATTACAAAAAACGCCAGCAAACTGAGAAAAGACTTCATCAGTTTAACAACACATGTGCTGCAAATCCTCACAACGCAAACACATTTTTAAAAAACACGCTGCATTTTCCCACAATGAAAACAATTAATAAAACATGCTGCATTTTGTGCATTTTCCCACAACACAATGGAAATGTTTCAAGGAGACTCTAAAACAGAGGTGTCCAAACTCGGTCCTGGAGGGCCGGTGTCCTGGAGAGTTTAGCTCCAACCCTAATCAAACACCTGAACCAGCTAATAAAGCTCTTACTAGATATACTAGAAATGTCCTGGCAGGTGTGTTGAAGCAAGTTGGAGCTAAACTCAGCAGGACACTGGCCCTGCAGGACCGAGTTTTGACACCCCTGCTCTAAAACTTGACTGACCTGGCGATTTAGGTTATGGTGATTTAGGCTAATAAATACTAAAGACACGGGATTCGGATTATTAAAATAAGCAAAAAACTCACCATTCTAAGATTACCTACAAATTAACTAAACAATAGTCACTGTAAAGTCTAAATTGGATACCGGAAGTGCGATATGGACATCGATATAGCAGCATTTTTTATGACACTGTATAACATTAATTTATATTTTTACAGTACTGTGACTTTTGGGTTGGGGTGGGGGTAGGCGTTAAAAAATAAAATTTATTAGGTAATTTAATAGATGGCATAAATAATACTTTGCACAACTATTGCTTTTACGTTACTGTGACAGTTGGGTTTTGGGTTGGGGTGGGGGTAGACGTTAATAAAATACAATAAATGGGAAATTTAATAAATAATATAATTCTTGTTAACTTCCGGTCGCAACCGTATCCGATCTAGCAACAACCTATAGTCACAGCACAGCCGTGTCCGTCAGGTTTTTGGACCCCCTTGAAAGATTTCTGTTTTTTTTGTGTTTTGAGATTTGTGTTGTGAGAAAATGCAGCACGTTTTATTCATTTGTTTGCGTTTCTCAATTTGCTGGCGCTTTTTGTAATTGCATGTATTTTCTTAAATTACGACATGTTAAGCTCTCTTGGCCGTCATATGTTAGACATCTTTTAAACATAAAATTGCCTGGTGATAGAACAGCACTACACGGTCAATCAATTGTTGTTGGGTTTTTTTGTATTTTTTTACATTTATGTTTTTTATATTCTCGAAAATCAGTGTTGACATAATTCAATTTATTATATTTTATTTTGAGCAATATGGGAATTAGATGAATGTGAATCAGAACTACTACTACAAATTTCAAAAGTGTACTTGAAGGCAGCATTTTAATAAAAAAAAGAGACATTTTTATTAACAACTGCACTTAGGAAAATGTATTTTAATTTAAACCGTACTAAAATTCAAATCCATAAGTCTCATAAAGAGATCTCTCTTAAAACTTTGAGTATCTCGTAATGCAACCCATTAAAACATGCTGTTTTGTCAGAGCTGTGTGACTAAAATGTCCCCTACGGACAGCTTTTCAAATTTTCCAGCTTCTCCCTGTGGCTCTGCGCATTTTTTTTAAGAGGTCGAAGCCAACAAATCTTCAAACGTCACATGTTGAGTTCCTCAGTCCTTTCAGGCTCTCAACTGAACGTTGCCCGAGTGTGGTGTGCAGGAAGAGACGTCAACACATTTCTTTGACAGCGACCTCCAAATCCAATCCTGCTCCCAGCAGCCAATAAACGGTCCCACAGGAGAAGTAATTCCCCTCATCTGTTGCCAGAGGTTGTACACTGTCAATCTATATTCAGGATGGAACTCTCCACACAGGGGTAATTGGAGTTAAAATACCCATAACCCTTAATAAAAGCCTCCAAAGACACATTAGGGTCATGGTTTGACATATGCCAGAGCCTGCAGTTGACAGGCACCTCATATGTAAACATGCATGCTTTTATGCCCTTGCGTATTGCTAGATTGGATTTACAAGCTGCATAGCATGTTTTTTTTTATTTTTTATTTATCTGGATATATTAAATTATTTTCCAGACAGCTAGAGTGTACTTGCGTCATCTTTGGCTTTGTAGAACATCTCCAAGAATAGAACAATACTTATTGATTTGCTTCCAGCATTTGTTTCTCTTCCTTTGTCAAATACCTAGATGCCTCGGCAGTCAATATTAAACCCCCTGAAACATTCAGATAAATAGTGTTAAACTCATAAATGATGATTTCAGAAATTATTTTTAAGTGGTTAGTTCACCTTGAAATGGACATCCCATCATGATTTACACACTCTGTTTTTCAAAACAACAGATTAGATTTGGAATATCATTTTTTTTAAATCAAATCTTAGATTTCTATCACTTCATTTAAAGTTTCAAGAAACCCTCGAGTACTTTTTTTGAGATTGTAACAGATTTGTGTGTGTGTTGAGCATCAATTATGAGGACGTTAGCACCTGTTAGCTTTAATTGTGGGGAAAACTGGATAATTGTTTGCTTTTGTCAGCTAATTTAATTTTCCAGGTTTAAAATAATTATTGGGGCAGGATCAAAATTGGTGACATAGAGCTATCTGCCTGTCCAGTGATGTGTCGGTTTCTCATTATTATTCATAGACTGAGTTTTCTTATCCTATGGGAAGAGCCTGCTTCTTAATTATTCATGACCAGTGTTGGGTAAGTTACTTAAAAATGTAATTGATTTCAAATTACTGACGACTACTGGAAAATTGTAATTTGATTACATTACTAAATACTTCTTGTAAAACTTTACTTTGAAGTTACTTTTAAAACATATACTGTGGTTGGGTTAAGGGTTGGGGTAGTTGTAAACATTAAGTATGATGGTTGGGTTTAGGTTTGGGGAAGGTGTAGACGTTAAAGGGCCATGAAATCCCCCCTTTTCAGTTCAAGTCTACCTCAGTAATTTTTCAAAAAAAAGCTCCGAGATGGGCGTGGAGCAGCACTGTGAGCAGAGGGAGGAGTGGGCGTGGCCGACAGTGCAGGGGAAAAAGAGTGAAGCGAACTGTCAGTTGGCTCACAAAATGTGAGGAGACACATGATTTTATAGTTTACAAAGTTAAAATGCAAAGAAATAAACTAAGTAATTTAATAATCTGCTACATTTGTCATTCGTAATTTCATATACACATAACCACAATTTGTTCTATCAATATAATGATAATTGTTTTTATATAAACATTATAAATGAGAAGGACTTCTCAATCGCCGGGTATGAATGCAGACACAGTGGATAGCAATGCAACCCTTCCGGTAATCTGGAGGATTTTAAACATGTGCGAACACAGCAGCATGAATAAAGGCGATGTGTCTCAATGGTAACCTGATGGTAACGAACTTCACTTATAAAAGACAAAGTCTGCCATTCTCCAGTTCTTGTATCGGCTCTCCCGACAAAAATGCTGTATCGAACCGGACAGCATCGTGGGGAAAAACATGCAACAAACCCCGTGGATCATGGAAACAAACGCATACAACCCATGTCTCACCTAGTCATTGGGTCTCCCAGCTTGGCAGGTCTGCTTTACCTTTGGAAAGTATGTGCGCTCATGAATAATTAAGAAGCAGGCTCTTCTCATAGGATCAGAAGACTCCGCTATGAATAATAATGAGAAACCGACGCATCATCACTCCACCTGCAGTTTTGCGCTATGTCACCGATTTTGATCCCCCTCAAAAATTATTTTAAATGCGGAAGAAGAAAGTAGCTGACAAAAGCTCAAAATTATCCAGTTTTCCTCACAATTAAAGCTTATAGGTGCTAACATTGTCTTAACTGATGCTCAACACACACAAATCTGTTAATCTCAAAAATAATACTCCAGGGTTTCTTGAACCTTTAATAACTGTGATAGTTGGGTTTAGGGTTGGGAAAGGTGTAGACATTAATAACTGTGTTGGTTGGGTTAAGGGTTGAGGAAGGTGTAGACATTAATTACTGTGATGGTTGGGGTAGGTGTAAACATTAATAATTATGATGGTTGGGTTTAGATTTTGGGAAGATGTAGACGTTAATAACTGTGATGGTTGGGGTAGGTGTAAACATTTAATAATTATGATGGTTGGGTTTAGATTTTGGGAAGGTGTAGACGTTAATAACTGTGATGGTTGGGGTAGGTGTAAACATTAATAATTATGATGGTTGGGTTTAGGTTTGGGGAAGGTGTAGACGTTAATAACTTTGATGGTTGGGTTAAGGGTTGGGGTAGGTGTAGATGTTAATAACTGTGATGGTTGGGTTTAGAGTTGGGGAAGGTGTAGGCATTAATAACTGATGGTTGGGTAGGTGTAGACATTAATAACTGTGATAGTTGGGTTTAGGTTTGGGGAAGTTGTAGACGTTAATAATGACAATGGTTGGGTTTAGAGTTGTGGAATAGATATAGACATTAATAACTGTGACGGTTGGTTTAGGTGTGGAGTAGGTGTAGACGTTAATAACTGATGTACAGCCCCATCCTGTCGACAACATAGTTTTGACATGTGGGTCTCCATAACTTCAAGTTACGCCTCTAACATACTACAAGTTACGCCCCTAAGGCCTCTTCAGATTACGCTCCTGTCTTGCAGTCTGCAGACAGACCCTACTCCCATAAACACAATGCTTCGTTTGACATTTTCAGAAGTTACCTTCACTCCAGATCCTGCACAAAAATCTAATTTAGCCTGTTAATGGTGAGTTGGGCTGCTGTGTTTTTGGGCACCGGCCTCCTCTTTGGTGAATTGTCATAGAATGCTTTCTGTTCACGTGCTTGAACAAGCTGCTGGTTGAGTTTAAAGCAGTCTAAAGTTTTTCAGAGACTGGACATAGACTGATTTTCACAGTGATATTTTTGTTTATATGCTTAATGAAATCAAAGTAATCTCTGTATTTCTACTTGAAGCAAACACTCTTGTCAGCAGCTATTTCAGTTCTCCAGGAATTTAAAAGCGAATGCTCATTAACTGACATTGCAGAAAAACAGCAAATATTGTTTTTTAAAATATATATTTGTAACGCAATTACACAGACTTTAGTATCTCTAATCAAATTATACAAATTAAAAAATTAATTTGTCACATTACTTCGTTCCCCAAAAATGTAATTAGAATACAGTAATGTGTTACTGTGGAACGCGTTACACCCACCTCTGTTCATGACTGCATGTGCTTTGCAATGACAGACTTATATTGTCAGACCTGCCAAGCTGTGAGGCTGTGGCCGCACATAGCACGCAGTAGCTACCCATTCATGGAGGATCGTATGTGTTTGTTTCGATGATTCACAGGGTTTGTTGCATGGTTTTCCCTGTGATGCCATCAGGACTGATACAGCAATGCTGTTTATGTGCAGCAAGCATTTTTTTCCGGAGAGTTGTACAAGTATTGGAGAATGGCGGACTTTATCTTTTATCAGTTAAGTTTGTTACCATTCAGACACATCGCCTATTTGTGCTGCTGTTTTTGCCTATGTTGAAATTATTATTATTACAGATTATCGGCAGTGCTAACGGTTGAAATGCATAAGGAGACCTGCTGCACTTATACCCACTGTGTCTGCTTTCAGACCCGGGGATTCAGGAGGAGAGGAGTCCTCCTCATTTATACTTTTTATATAAACATGATTATCTTTATAATGATATAGGCATGGGACAATAACCGTTTTCAAGGTATACCGCGGTTTGGAAAAGTCAAGGTTATCATATCGCCAAAATTTTCTCTAATACCGTTTCTAAGGTATGTGTAAGTTTTTTTTATTTGCATTTTTTTTAACAACAGCATCTCCCGCAGAAAAGATATCCAAAGATGCCATTTTAAATTGTAAATAAATCTGTGTTTTTGAAACTAATGAAGACAGCAGAAGTCAATGATTCATTTTCATTATTTAGCCTGGCACGTTTACTGCTCCAAAATATTCTAAATGTTTCTCAAAATAAAATATATTGTGTAAAAAGAATATATTTTAGAGCAGTGATCACAATACCGTGAAACCGTGATATTTTTATCCAAGGTTATCATACCGTCAGAATCTTATACCGGCCCATGCCTATAATGATATAACAAATTTTGGTTACGTGTTTATATTATATGAAATTGCAAATAACCTATCGTATATGTAGCAGGGCATTTAATTACTTAGTTTATTTCTTTGCATTTTAACTTTGGATACTGTAAAATCATGGGTCTCCTCACCTTTTGTGTCTGATGTTTTTTGTCTGATTTTATGCGCCAACTGATAGTTGTTCGCTTTAAAGTTAGTTCACTCTAAATTGACACTTCAAAATGTGCAATAACAGACCCCGCTCCTTAACCCACTTTGATTTTTACACCAAAAAATCAATTATAAGTAATCAAATTTTTTCAAACTTTAATATTTTTTTTTTTTTATGTTTTGACCCTTTCATCAGAACACACAACTTGAACAACACCATAAGGTCGCAAGGTTGAAAAGGACCATTGTGTGTCTATTTATATAAACATCTGCATGTATGTTTGATAGCGTACATATTTCATAGATATACGCGCTGGTGTAATTTATGTTAAAGAACGCATAAATAAACAAATATCTGTTATATCTGAAATAAGACAAAGCAATAGTGAATACAAAATAACAAAAAAATAAATAAATAAAAATACCCATACTTGTGTGGTGCAACATTACTGTATCTAATATAGAGTTCATAGTATAGTCTTTCTGAAATTTGTGTATACAATTCTTTTCTTCATTCATTTTCTTTTTGGCTTAGTCCCTTTATTAATCAGGGGTCGCCACTGCGGAATGAACCGCCAACTTATCCAGCACATGTTTTACACAGTGAATGCCCTTCCAGCTGCAACCCATCACTGAGAAACACCCATACACTCTCATTCACACACATACACTACGTACAATTTAGCTTACCCAATTCACCTATACCACATGTCTTTTGACTGTGGGTGAAACCAGAGCACCCGGAGGAAACCCACACAAACACAAGGAAAACATGCACTCCACACAGAACTCTACACAGAATTGCCAACTGACCCAGCTGGAGCTCGAACCAGTATCCTTCTTGCTGTGAGGCGACAGTGCTACCCACTGCGCCTCCACAGCGCTCATGTATAAAATAATCATCTATAAAATATAGTAGCTGTAAAATAAAGCAGTTCTTAATGCCGTTGTCCCGAAGTTCATTAAAAGGTTCATCAACTACCTCCAGTTTTTTATTTGGTAATGTTTTCTGAAGTCGACTAATGTTATAAAGATTTTTACATAAAAACATCATAATTTAGATGTGATTGATTATTTGCAGTCTTATTTTTGAACCCTCATCACAATTCTCTTTTTGAATAGACCTAGCTAATTCTACACTCACAAATAAATGCCCACTGCTTTAATTGGCTGGCAGTTTTGCATGTTAACAGGGATGAACAGGTAGTGAAGTAAAAGTGGGCGTGGATCTTCTGTGGAGGCGGAGCTTATCCACCTTGTTACATCATAGAGTAGAACGTTCCAGAACCTGTGGTTTCGCAGACTGATTTCATTATGAGCTGATTTTGGAGGAACTGCAAAGTTTTGAGCTCTGAAACTTACAGGATGTTTTTATAGAACACTGAGCGCTCATATATCAAAACTCCAAGGGAATTCTGGTTTCTTAGTTCATGACCCTTTAGATCTTTCCTAATGTGTGGATCAGAAGGGAATGCAGACTGTATTTTCCAATTCCTAGCATCTTTAGTATAATTGTAGCCCTTTGAAATTACTTAATGTCTATAAAAAATGTAATAACTTATTACATTGTTAAAAGTGACCGTCTAAAGACACTGGCATCATCATCATTGAAGGTGTTAAAGTTTTTATAGACCTTATCTTTACCAGACGCTGGCAAGCTTTGCTTTCACTCCACCCCAAAGCCCCTGCTGGCCCGCTTTGGCCCAAGGTATCCGATCCGATCAGGCCCTGGAAGTGACTGTGCAAATGCGACTGGCCCTGGCTTGCATTGGCACACTCGCTTTAGGCGTGAGACTGGAAACACGGCCCTTGACTACATTCCCAGAGCTTGTGTCTTCAAAGAAAGCTAGGTGTTTTTACAAGTGACTGTCTAATGAACACTGGAAGATATTAGAGGGGTAGTATTCCCAGAAACTGCGGTGTCCTGTTTGGTTCAACAAATCTGCATTATTCTGGCAAATAATAATAAATTGCCTTGGATCTGGAAAACAAAAAATAATCACATAAATTTCACTTTAAGTTTATTGTTTATAAACAATACTGTTTATTGTTTAATGTCCAGTTGTTTGAAACTCATCATTCATTCATTTTCTTTTCGGCTTAGTCCCTTTATTAATTTGGGGTCGCCACAGCGTAATAAACCGCCAACTTATCCAGCATGTTTTACGCAGCGGATGCCCTTCCAGCTGCAACCCATCACTGGGAAACATCCATAGACTCTCATTCACACACATACACTACGGACAATTTAGCTTACCCAATTCACCTATTCCAGGTGTTTTTGAACTTGTGGGGGAGATCAGAGCACCCGGGGGAAACCCACGCGAACACGGGGAGGTTGTTTGAGACTATGCTGTTTAAAAAACATTATCAAAGTCATTGTTAAGATGATAAATTTGTGATTATATGAAGTATTGTCTATTATGAGATTGTTGTTAATCTGTTCTCTCCACACTGCTGAACAGGCTCCACTAATTTAAGCTAAATTTAATTAATGTTTACTTGTTGAATTTAATTAATAATATTGCTTGTAATCTGTCACCTCAATTTTATTGTGTAGATATAGGGTAGATTTTTTTTTAAAGCTGATGAACAGGCTCCAGAAATGTTATACTAAATCAAAATATAAACATTGAGTAGTTTTCATAAACATTGTGTTGGTTTTTCTGTTCAGTTAAATTAATATTTTTGTTTAAAATTAGCAAATTTTTCAAAAGTACTGTTTGGGGTTACTCACACTGTAAAAACTGATTAGTTACTTAAAGCGAGTAAACCTATTGCCTTAAAAGCAACAAGTTGACTTTACAAAGATAATGTAAGTAAACCCATTGTAACTTGGAACTGTTAAGTTGACTTGATTTTTATAATTATGCTAATTGTACTTACTTAAAAAAAATTAAATGAAACTAATCACTTTTTCCAATACACCAAAATGACATACAGTAAAATAAATCTGCTCTTCCAGACTCCAATGTGTCTTCTAAATTCTATACAGGCTATAATTGTAGATTTTATAGACTTTATGAAGCACTAAATATGTAATATTGTAATAATTACAGTAAATATTTGAAAACCGACGTGCTACAATAGTCTGACACTGTAAAAAGGGATTATTATTAGTACAATTAGCATAAATATAAAAATCAAGTCAACTTAACAGTTCCAAGTTACAATGGGTTTATTTACATTATTTTTGTAAAGTCAACTTGTTGCTTTTAACCTCCCAGGGCCCGAGTGTCTACATACGCGGACAGCACATCATGATCTCATGATATGTTAATGTATATAATTATATCATATCATCACTTTACTTGGAGGGGCACATCATCATTAACCCATTCTTAACTACTCATGAACTCCTTATCCACGTCTGTCTAGTGCATTTACACTGAATAACAATAGAAAAGTGTCCAGTCAACATCAACGATCAGTTTAAACACAGGAGTTCATGAGTGGTTAAGGATGAGTTCATGGTGATGTGCCCCTCCAAGTAAAGTCATGACATTATATATTAACAGCTCGTGAGTTCATGTTGGTTACGTTTACAGACATTCAGTGTCATCCTGCAACTGTTTTGCAGCATATGAAATGTCCCAAAGCCTACTTTTAACTGTCCGAAATGGGAAATGTTTTTGTTTTTACTCTCTGATAGTCAAAGCAAGTTCAAAAAATTTATTTCTATGTTAAATATGCTTAAAAGAAAATTCAAGAAAAAATGTTTTATGTAAATTAGGACCACGAGTCCACATGTATGGACATCATTTTTTTCTAAAAGTAGATCATATCAAAAGATGATACTTAGATTTTTATTCTAATTAGGTTCCAATAAGCCCAAATAGCAAAGAGAAATAAAAAATGCATGTAAAAAAACACCTTGGGCCTTAAGAGGATATGGCAATTGGTTTACTCGCTTTAAGTAACTAATCACTTTTTACAGTGCATGACTAGTTTAAATGACTAACTTTAAATTAGCTAATTTAATTAATTGTTACTCAATGCATATTTGTTTAATTTAATTAATAATATTGCCTGTAATCTGTTACCTCAATTTTATTGAGTAGATATAGGATATTATTTTTTACAGTGTTGTGAATCAGTGGGTGAAGCTAAATGATGTAGAAGTGGTTGTTGGTCTTCTTCCTGGAAGGCGGAGATTTTTATATAATAAAGCATCTCGTTCCACAACCTGTCATTTTGGCAGATTGGCCTCAATAATATGAGTTGGACAAGAACATTTTGAGCTCTGACACTTACAGGATGTTTTATTAGTGACTTCTTATATGACAAAATATATTTGATTTCTCAGTTATCAACCCTTTTTATCCAAGTCTGACACATTGCAGAAGCTCAAATGTACCAAGTGATACACACATTGAAACTCACTGAATCTCATGTGCTGCGAAGGTCGAAAACATGAATATTGTTTGCTGATCAATGTGTATATGTGAATCAAATCCTAAACGAAATCTATTCATCATATAAAGCAATCATTTATCTTCAGATCGCTTGTATTGGAGAACTCAATTCAGAAGGATTTATTTATTTCTGATCTCTTTCTGAATGTTTTGAAGAGTTCTGAATGTAGTGGATTTTCAATGGAGTGACAAGTTTTCTTTTCAGATTTGATTAAATCTTCGTTTGTGTTCCAAAGATGAATGTTGTCTTATGAATTTAGACCAACATCAGAGTGAGTAAATAATGACAGTTTCATGTTGGTGTGAACTAACTTCCTAAGACCATAGCCTCCCGGATCGATACCACTTTCCTCTCAGCAAGCCTTTCTATTTCAATAAGGCTTTCATTCATTAAGTTAAAACCTTGATGTATGTAAAGGCAGCTGCTCTCTGATCTAAAAGTAGGCTGGGACACGGATCGCGGCAGTTTCCATGGTCACCAGCGGAATCGTATCCATCAGGAATGCCGCCTAATCCATCCTGTCTGAAAGGAGGACTCTTTTTTTCTTAGCTCTGGACAGCTCTGTTGATTTATAAGTCCATTTCATACCCCCGACTCCTATAAAGTATGAGTGGGCAATATGTATGCAAGTGACCATGTGAAGCAGGAGTTGAGCTTCTGCAGAAGTACTTATCATCGCCGCAGATCATAAGAGTCTGCCATTTTGGCATTCTAGACTTTACTCTCAGTGAACTATCAAAATACACATCTAAACGGACGGGCTTTTGCCTGCTTTGGCTCCGAGCAGGATCCATCTTACTGTCAGTTGCTAGATAATGATACGCCCTGTTTCTTCTCGAGAGGGATGCGATTCAGTCTGCGAGATGTCTCGGCGATGACATTTAGTGCATTTTAATGTGACTACTTGTGCCATTTGTGGTTTTATTAGAACGTGTTTATCTGTTTGGCACCAAGCAGACTTGTAATAGCTATTTGTAGACATGCTAAGACAAACCGATTTGTAGGAAATTATTGTATGTAATCTGGGTTGTGGCATATCACAGTTTTTTTCTTTCTTCCAATTAAATATCAATTAAAGTAGCAAAAACTTGAACTTTTAAATTATAGTCATTAACAATTACACTAAGTTCACCAGAGGCCATCAGTGTGGAAATGATCTCATATTACAATCTGGGGTTTTGAATATAAGACGTTTTTAGTGATTGATATGAGAAGTTATATGGTTCTGATCATCTCTTATCATTACAGTTACTGTGATCATTAACATATTATTATACTAAGAGATTTAAATGAATTAATGAATGACCAATAGACCAAATAAGCTTCAACTTTATATAATATCTGTGGCTTAGATGGATAAGATACTTAAATAAAGTAATAGATTACAAATTACGGTAACACTTTACAATAACAGTACATAAATAATGATGTGTTAATATGTAAACTGAACATTATTTTATTATGAATTAATGATTGATGAGGTACATTGAGTTGATGAGTTAAGGCATGCGGCAATCATGAACTAACTTTAACTACAACATGTCATATGAGTTCATGTGTGAATAACGGCTACCTTAATTACGTGTTAGTACATGATTGTTTGTTAATTAATGTATTAACTACTACAGTAATTTAAACATCATTGTAAGGATGGCTAATTCTCTCCATAATATCAAACCCTGAGAACTGCTGTAAAAGTTCTACGAGGTGAGACCAGGAAAACTATCAGGCGCTAAAACATAAGCTTTCTGATCTGTGAAGTGATCAGGAAACCAGCTCTTCAACTATTCTATTCAAATCATTCTAAATGAATCTTCCTGACTGTATGTCTTTGACAATATCAGGGAAGAATGCAGGAATGCACTCTTCTTCTTTCACTCCAAGCCCCCCTATTTGACCTTTAAGCAGATCATTCACATTCCACATAAAATGTCCAAGGTTTTAATATGGTGTATCTTGTAGCTCTATATACATGTTTGGTAACATTTTAAATGTCTCTGTGTGATTGGTAAAGTGGTCTAATGTCACTGTAATATTTCACTGGTATATGTTGATTTGGTTTTTGGCTTTGATAAAATCTCTGCCAGATGCTCCCCTCTCTAGAGATGATTAACACCTCAAATTCACCAGGCAAGGGTCTCGGTGATGCTTCTATTGTCTTGAATTTATGGCTGTTTGTTCTGAGTTGAGTATATAGGGTAAAGATGTGATATGGGTCATTGGGATCTTGTAGCCAAGACATCCCTATGCTGCAACGTAGCTACTTCTCGGGTCAGGTATGAGTCTCTAACTCTTTGATTTATCTTTGAGTAATGGATGTTGTATTTTTACAGTATCATCTCTGAATTGGCTTTCTGATTGTTTTGTTATGTAATTGGCATAATATAATTTTACCTGACAAATAAAATGTTAAGTTTTGATTCATTCTGAATTCTCCTGATTTTTTTTTTTTAATATCCAGTAGGTTAAGTGGAGTCTGCACTACCCTTATGATTCGACATGATTAGACTTTTGATTCTAAAGATACATTTGACTGTACGAAGCCATTTTGGCACGACAGCATGGAGATCTTTAATCATCTAATTGTCTAATCTTTAATCATCTAATTGGAAGTACTTTTTAGGATGAGTGAGCAGTTTGCAACCAGACTATTTAAGTATTAGCTAACCCTACATCCTCTGACTAACTTCAGAGTGTCGACATACTGTCCGTAAAAAGACACGCATACCCAGGGCGTGAAACTCTGTGCAGCGTTTGGTCCCTAATGAACGTATAACTGAAGAGGGAACAGATATAGATCAAAACTCTAAATTGAGTCATAAATGATGAATGTAATCCATTCTTACAAATAGAAATACAGTCTAAATTTGACGGTCACTTAAAATTGGAGTTAGATTAAATTCGGAGCTAAAAAACAAATATAAATAAATTCTAATAAACAACAAAATTCTTTTCAGAAGCACTAGAAAAGGCTTACATGCATTTAACCTTCGACCATGCTGTTAGTTTCGACATTGGACTAATAGATGGACTTCTACATCATGATCTCATGATATGTAATGTATATAATTATATCATATCATCACTTTACTTGGAGGGGCACATCATCATTAACCCATTCTTAACTACTCATGAACTCCTTATCCACGTCCGTCTAGTGCATTTACACTGAATAACAATAGAAAAGTGTTCAGTCAACATCAACGATCAGTTTAAACACAGGAGTTTATTAGTGGTTAAGGATGAGTTCATGGTGATGTACCCCTCCAAGTAAAGTCATGACATTATACATTAACAGCTCATGAGTTCATGTTGGTTACATTTAGCTTAAACTTAAATGTTAATTAATACATTAATTAACTACATGTACTAACAAGTAATTACGGTAGCCAAAGTAGCTCATGTGACTCATGTTGTAATTAAAGTTAGTTCGTGATTAGCGCACACCTTAACTCATCATTAATTCATAGTAAAGTAATGTTTAGTTTGCATATTAATACATCATTATTAATGTACTGTTATTGTAAAGTGTTACCCAAATTACTGACTACTGTAAAATTTGATTACATTACTAATTACTTCATGTAAAAAGTAATCAGATTACTAATTACTTTCTCTTGAAGTTACTTTTAAAAATATATAAAATATACCTATAGATATAAACAGCAGCTCTTTCAGTAATTTAATATTCACCAAAAAAAAAATTATAATGGGATGATCACAGCAGCTTGACATTCAAAAGAGTTCACCCAAAACTTAAAATTCTCTCATGATTCATTTGTGCAAACCTGATTGTTTAAAAGAAAACTGGATACCTGTAACTACTGACATCCATATCATCAAAAAGCATTGCAGTGTTTGGGTGTTCTGTGTTTGTTTGGGGTAATTAGTCTACCAAAATGTGTATATTCCTTACAATGTATGAAGCTGATTGGTCAGTTCTTGTCACATAACTTGCAGTTTTCAACTGTGTGTGCCTGGAAAATGCAAGCGTGTGCTATATCCACTCCCAATATGTACGCGCAAGCCGCACTCCTCCATTGGAAATAACAAACTTGCGTTCGCAAAAGCGAAAACGTGATTTAAAAGAAGCTTTTTTCTTCTAAAAATCTATATTTGTAACATAAGTAACGCAATTACATTGACTTTAGTAACTGTAATTAAATGACCCAAATTTGAAATATAATTCTTTTCGTTACTGCATTCCACAAAAATGTGTTTTTGTGGAACATGTTACACCCAACTCTGTTCATGACTGCACATGCTTTGCGATGACAGACTCATGGTCAGACCAGCCAAGCTGTGAGGTTGCGGCTAAGCACGGCACACAGTAATTAGCCTTTCATGGAGGGTCGTATGTGTTTGTTTTTATGATCTATAGGGTTTGTTGTATGGATTTCCCCGCGATGCCATCAGGGCTGATATAGCAAAGCTGTTTGTGTGCAGCAAACAATTTTGTCGGGAGAGTTGTACAAGTATTGGAGAATGGCGGACTTTGTATTTTATCAGTTGAGTTTGTTACCATTCAGACACATCGTGTATTTGTGCTGCTGTGTTCACCTATGTTGAAAGTCCTCCAGATTATTGGCAGGGCTAATGGTTGAAATAGATAGGGAAAGAGACCTGCTGACTGATATCCACTGTGTCTGCTTTCACGTGTAATTTCTAATGTAATTCGTTACATTACTACATTCCCCAAAAATGTAATTAGAATACAGTAATGCGTTACTGTGGAACGTGTTACGCTCAACTCTGTATCTGAACATACAGTAGTTGTAATGTAAACTAAAACAGTTATTTTAAATTAAAAGGATACTTCACACCAAAAATTTTTATTCTGTCAATAATTACTCACCCTTCTGTTGTTCCAATCCCACAAAGTCTTTGTTATTCTTTGGAACACAAATTAAAATTTTTTTGAATGAAATCTGAGATCTCCCTTTTCCTCCATAGTTCAGAAATATATATATATAAAAAAACTGTCAAATCAGCCCATATGCCTTCAGTGGATGAATCAAAATAATGTGAAGCTACACTCTCAGAAATAAAGGTACAGGAGCTGTCACTAGGGCAGTACCTTTTCAAAAGATACATATTTGTACCCAAAGAATCCACATTGGTACCTCAAAGGGGCATATTAGTACACAAATGTACCTAAAAAGTACCTTTGAGGTACCATTATGAACAGTGGCGTAGTCCTAAAAAAAAAAGTGGTGTACTATTACCCACCCAACCCAAATATTAAAAGTAGGCAAAGAAACGACGAAACTATACATATATATATATATATATATATATATATATATATATATATATATATATATATATATATATATATATATATATATATAATTTTTTTATTATTATTATTTAACATAAGTTACCTGTAACTATTGAAAGAAAAAACAAATACTATGGAAGTTAATGATTACAGGTTTCCAGCTTTCTTCAAAATATCTTCTTTTGTGTTAAACAAAATAAAAAAAAGATTCGTAACAAGTAAAGGTTGAGTAAAGGATGACAATTTTACTTTTTTTGAATGAACTATCCATTAAAAAAGAAAAAAATATTTAAACAAATTTGTTCATTTTAAAGCGAGATGCTAATAGCCTAATCCTATTCAATGATTTATGGTTATCTAATAGTGCCCCCAGCAGACCCGGAGATTGGCTGAGTATATTAAGCTGTGGTAAAACCTGGGTAAAAGCGAACTGTTTAACTCTAAAGGGACTTGTAAAATGAGCCTATAATTAATATAACAATATATATATATATATATATATTTTTTTTTTTTTTTTCAGGAAAATAAAAAGTTTTTTTCTTCAAAAACTCAAATACTAGCCTATACTCAAGTATTTTTTCCATGTTTTAAACAGAACTGCCACTTTTATGATTTAAAATGGCATAAATACAAACATGTTAAAAAATGTACAGACATCATTTAGTTGACCGAAATTTTCTCACAGCTGCTGCGGTCGTCAAGGGGCGGGAAATGCCGCAAATTAAACAAAAATCCACTGATTGCAACAAATAAGATGCAAGTAAAAAAAAAAAATTGGTATACAGGTAAAGAAGACGTGAATACACGTAAATTAGGGAAGTCTAATCAGAAAAACAAGTGAGTATACCGAGGGTATACGCAATTATTGATCCTCAGAAGTCGTAATACCCAAACAGCTCATGGAAAAAAGTAGGCATACTGAGTATACGTACGTATAGCCCCGACTACACCACTGATTATGAACCCTTTAGGTACAAATTTGTACCTTTTGAAAAGGTACTGCCCCAGTGAAAGCTCCTGTACGAAAATGTTTGTGGGCACGTTAAACAAAAATATCAACTCTGTTCAACAGTTTCTTTTCCTCAATGACTACGTTTACATGGACATCAGTAATCAAATTATTTGCTTTAATCTAATTAAGGCAATAATAAGATTAAGGTGTTTACATGAGTTGCTTTTTTGAGTGTTCCTTTCATGATCGCGTTTTACATGTTATACCACATAATTCGATTAATATCGTTACGTCACCGTGCTATCCGCATTTTCTCCGGAATTTCATGTAATTTCGGGTGTTTCATTTTTAATTTGTCGACTTTAACTGCAGTTTGGCACTTTCACTTTCATTCACGAACATTTCATGCACGCCCACAGTGACAAACGAGATATTGGATGCAATATGAACTGCTGGAAGAGTTGTTTTAATGGAAGTTCATACCGCATGCTGAATGGAAGAAAAAAAAAACTCCGCATTTCACGATGCAGGTGTCTGTGGTCTGCCCTGACTCGGTAGGTGCAAAGAGTGTCAATCAGCCGTGCATGTGTGTGTGTTTGTGGACTACCCTGTCGCAAAAATCGGCTTAAAGTCCTACATGATGGCAATAGTTCGATTATGTGTTTATCTGTACTGCACTTCAATAATGCGACTAAGATCGGCATACTCCACATGTCTTAATTCGATTTCTCTCGATTATGACCTTAATCTGATTAAATTAATCAAAAATTGCTGTTTACATGGTAGACTCTTAATCAGAGTATTGTCTTAATCGCATTAAAATCGAATTATTGGTGTCCATGTAAACGTAGTCCGTGTCAGTATAGGGCACATGTTCACAAGAGCGCTGTACACTAATGTATATCCCGAAGGCCTGCAAGCAACTTCTTCTTTTTGAAACAAAACCCAGGCATTGAGCATAACAATCAAACCATTTTTCTAGGCAGTCTCCAGTATTTTACTAATCTATCATTCTATCATCATGTTTATACAGTTTCCTGTATTTCTCCCACATTTTTAATCTTTCTATGAAGGGTGTCGGTAACATCTACACTTCCTACTGTATACTCATAGTTCCGCCAAACCACCAGGGAGAGCCTCTTGCTTTCAAATGTGATATAATTACAAGAGCTGTTCAAAAGAATTATGCTTTTGTTTTATTTTGGCTTTAAAGCACTTTGAAATGAATAAAAAATGGCCACATTCCCTTCATTTCCATTAAAGCCATGTGCAATAACGCCATTCTTGCTTGTCTCAACGAGCTACAGATATTCCATTCAGGGCATTTTCCTTTCACGGTGATCCAGCAAAGCTACCAGTATTGTAAAAGACTCCACCTATCCCTTCCACAGTCTCTTCCAGCTCTTGACTTCAGGAAAACGGTTTTGGAGTATTAGAGCCCTCAACTCCAATCATCTTACTCAACTCTGAGATATTATCCACAGTCTCAGATCCTAAAACCAGTACCCCCAGGGCCAATTTAATTCTAAATATTAACTGTTATATTTACAAAAAAAAAAAAAAAAAACTCAGGAACTAGTACAAAGCATCACTATAATAGGTAATAAACAATGTATAAACAAAAAGGACCAAGGGTGTACTATCCGAACCATGCCCAGGTGTGATGACCCCTTTTTCCCAGTTTGTTTGACAAGTGTAAGTGCTCCGTGTCATGCCCAAACACAGTTTTGTTGGCCAGCCCTGGCCCGGTTGGAAGAGGTGGTCCAGAGCGTGGCTGTAGTGTGAGTTAGGGTTGCGTGTTATGGGCAAAATAAACCTATCACGATTTTTTTAACAATATTGCTATTTCCATTTTAATCACAAATTTGACACAGACATACTGAATCTGTGTTAACAGTGTGAATCTGAAACATATTTCAAAAGAAAAACTATTTGATCTTTATCAAAGACCTGTAACATGTCTATAAAACAGACATAAAAAAATAAAAATTAAAATCTCCTAGTAAATCTGTAACAAATTGTCTCTAGAACAGACCTATGTCAAAACAAATGTGTGTGTGTGTGTGTGCGTGTGTGTGTGTGTGTGTGTGTGTGTGTGTGTGTGTGTGTGTGTGTGTGTGATTGTGTGTGTGAGCGCGTGTACCCCTCAAGTGCTTGAACAAGCTGCTGGTCGAGTTAAAAGTGGACTAAATTTTT
This sequence comes from Danio kyathit, assembly GCA_903798195.1. Taxonomy (NCBI): domain Eukaryota; kingdom Metazoa; phylum Chordata; class Actinopteri; order Cypriniformes; family Danionidae; genus Danio; species Danio kyathit. The sequence goes on from LR812539.1 coordinate 39,379,720, forward strand.
TTCGAGACTGGACATAGACTGCATTTCACAGTGATATTTTAGTTTTTACGCTCAATGAAATCAAAGTAATGTCTGTATTTCTACATGAAGAAGCAGCCACCCTTGTCAGCAGCTATTTCAGCACTATTTCAGCTCGCATTCTCCAGCAATGGTTATGTGTATACATTTTAAATTACGAATAACCGATCGTATATGTAGCAGAGCATTCAATTACTTACTGTTTATTTCTTTGCATTTCAACTTTGTAAACGATAAAGTCACGGGTCTCTTCACGTCTCTTCTGATGTTTTGTCTGATTTTGTGAACCATCTGACACAGCGCTCCACATCCATCATGTAGCATTTTTTGAAAACCTATCAAATACCATACTGAGAGAAAATTGTGCTGTAAGGTGACGTAGATCTCATTCTTACTTTTCAATCAACGCAAACTGTCATAGTTTATCAAAGTTGAAAACCCCTCGCTGCACTTCAGCTCCACCTTAAGCAAAGCTCCTAATATGTGCAGCACGATTACTTTTCTGAAAATTTATAAGCGTCAAAAGCAGTGGATCAGTTCACCAAAAGATTTGACTGTGTGTGTGTGTGTGTGTGTGTGTGTGTGTGTGTGTGTGTCACTGCTTTAGTTATATTGTTTTGTATTATTTTGAGTCATTCAGGATGCAATCTCCACTGCATCCTCAGGCGCGGAAGGTAAAAATACAGTGTGAGTGTAGGCCGAGGGGAAGAGGGGAGGGGCGACAAACACACCCTGGCAAAGTTCAAGACAACTGTGCCTAGTGTGAGTACACCCTAAACCATGTTAATAAACATTCATTCATTTTCCTTTGGCTTAAGCCTGGTTTATACTTCTGCGTCAAGTGATCGGCGTGACCCATGGCGAAAGCCTCGCGAGTAGCCATGCATTTATACTTCTGCGCGCTTTTTCTGTTTCTCTGCAATACACTTCGAAACACTAGCTGGCAGTAGGTGTTTGTTCCTCTGTGTCGAGTTTCTTCGCTGGTTTTTTGTTTTTTCCGAACACTTCCTTAATGTACAAGTGGCTCAAACTCGCTCATTTTGAGGCGGGAACCGGCGGACGTGCAACAACTTTAATCATGAGGTAAACACAAAACAACAGTCTCCATCCGGAGCTCCTTCATGGGACTCCACACTTGTATACACTCGCTGCATCGGGCACGCGGCTCTCACCTCCGCCCACACTCGTCAGTGCTACCAAGCCGACCAATCACAGAGCTTGCGCTACGCGTACGTGTTACATTTTTTGAGAGGTGCAACGACGCAGACGGCCACGGCGAGGGGCTATGCATCCACGCGTAGGCTGCGCCGTAGCATACGCGTGTGCTTGACGCAGAAGTATAAATCGGCCTTTAGTCTTTATTTCAGAGGTCGCCACAGCGGAATGAACCTGGATGCTCTTCCAGCTGCAACAAAGTACTGGGAAACACCCATACACTCTCACATTCACACACATACACTACGGCCAATTCAGCTTACCTAATTTACCTATAGCACATGTTTTTGGACTGTGGAAGAAACCGGAGCACACAAAGGAAACCAACACAAACATGGGGAGAACATGCAAACTCCACACACAAATGCCAACTGACCCAGCTGGGACTTGAATCAGTGACTTTCCTGCTGTGAGGCGACAGGGCTAACTACTGAGCCACCGTGCCACCTGGTAATATATATACAGACACTATTAAACAAGGTAAAATTTGTGGACATTTACAAAACAATAATTTTGTTTTACTGACTGATAAATTGATCCTAACAAAGCATGATTTCAGAGGACTTTAGCATTAGACTGGTTTTAAAGCTACTAATACAACGTTCTGTTGTGAAACTCTGTGTGCACAGGCTGATAGGTCACCTAACATCATTAACTAAATGGCAGAGGAGATTGGTTGCTGTCGCCCCAATGACCAATGAGCCAATGAGCTTGCTCTTTAACATTTTCAATGCTCAGTGTTGTTCTATGCTGTAATGTTGGAGCGCGTTTTTCTGAGACTCTTCTCCACCTCAGCTCTATCTGTGTTTAGAGCTGCTATGGGGGTTGTATGTATGTTATATTGCAGCAGCAATGTGTTATATTCTCAGACTATATGTCTGTGAATATACTGGCAGTAGCAAGTCTCTGTACTCTCTCCCATAATAATCAAAGCAGCAGCAGCAGTGTAGCAGATCTATGCCGCCAAGAAATTGGTATCTGGGTGATTCACATGTCAAATACTGTGAATGACAGTAAGTCTGGTTATGATAATACGAAGAAATTACATTTGCTATGCACTCATGTGGACAGATTTCCAGATGTAAAGAAAGGGGCTGTAGAGTCAGAAAACAATAGGTAATTCTCACCTTGATTCAACAGCCTCCACACACGCATTGTGGAGAAGTAATTACAGTGGCAAGCTGACATGAATTATCTATAACTGCAGCACGCAAGAGACATCAAGGGAATTATCCATGTGACATGATGCTCAGCTTGTCTTGACAAGATGACAACTCTGTGAAAAAGGTGATTTGCTTGATGTGATTCTTGCCTGAAGAATGTAGAGTGGATTTCTCAATGGCAGGTGACTCTATGACAATGTAATGAGGTTCTGATGAGGATGACAATTTTATCTTGTTTGGCATGTACGTGTGCGCGCACACACACACACACACACACACACACACACACACACACACACACACACACACACACACACACACACACACACACACACACACACACACACACACACACACATGCACACATTTGCAGTGGGGTTACTGTCGCTCATGTAATCTGCATATGTGAATAATTTACATTTAAATCTACGTAAACATTGCATTTTAAATTGAAACCTTCTAAAATCTTTTCTAAATCTCATTCTAAAATCATTCTAAAAGCTTTTTGTTAATGACACCAAACGCTGAGGAAAACTTTTCCAATGCTTTTTCCTTGGACAATCTGCAGGTCATAAGGAATTTTGTGTTCTGTGTCTACATGCGAGTATCATACATATCACCTAGCTCAGAACTTGGTTCTGGAGGTCTGGTGTCCCGCAAAATTTAGTTCCAACTCCAATCAGAAACACCTGGGCTAGCTACAGTTGCAATCAGAATTATTGAACCCCCTTTGAATTTTTTTTTCTTTTTTAAATATTTCCCAAATGATGTTTAACAGAACAAGGAAATTTTCACAGTATGTCTGATAATGTTTTTTCTTCTGGAGTAAGTCTTATTTGTTTTATTTCGGCTAGAATAAAAGCAGTTTTTAATTTTTTAAAATCCATTTTAACGTCAAAATTATTAGCCCCTTTAAGCTATATATTTTTCAAAAGTATACAGAACAAACCATCATTATACAATAACTTGCCTAATTACCCTAACCTGCCTAGTTAACCTAATTAACCTAGTTAAGCCTTTAAATGTCACTTTAAGCTGTATAGAAGTGTCTTGAAAAATATCTAGTCAAATATTATTTACTGTCATCATGGCAAAGATAAAATAAATCAGTTATTAGAGATGAGTTATTAAAACTATTATGTTTAGAAATGTGTTGAAAAAATCTCTCCGTTAAACAGAAATTGGGGAAAAAAATTAACAGGGGGGCGAATAATTCAGGGGGTAAATAAATCTGATTGCAACTGTAATTAAGCTCTTTCTAGAAACATCCATGCAGGTGTTTTGAGGCAAGTTGGAGCTAAAATCTACAGGACACTGGCCCTCCAGGACTGAGTTTGAACACCCCTCACAAAACTTGAGCAAGTTAGTGTGTTAAGAAGTAATGTGTGATCCATTTAAGAACTGCGCTCCCATGTTGTCATGGTTGCATATGAGACTCAAGACTGACCCAGATGTGAAACAAGAATTGTTTTTGTGAACTTTGAGATTTGGTACGAATGCTTCATTCATTCATTCATTCATTCATTCATTCATTCATTCATTCATTCATTCATTTATTTATTCATTCATTCCTTTTCCTTCGGCTTAGTCCCTGATTTGGGTCATCACGGTGTGAAATGAACCGCCAGCTACTTCAGAATACACAGCAGATGCCCTTCCAGCTGCAACCCAGTACTGGGAAGGTACGAATGCTTATACATGTCTTTTTTTTGCACTGTACAGAGTTCAATAGGGTATATGCAGAAGTATGCAGAAGGACTTTTAATTTTTCATTAACTTGGGTCAAACGCTTCCATGAACTGTGCAGTTACAAAATCACTCCGTTTAAAGCGTGTTTTCTTTAAAAATCAACATCTCCACTGCCTTATATATATATATATATATATATATATATATATATATATATATATATATATATATATATATATATATATATATATATATAAAGTGGGTCTCAGAATGTACAAGAAGCAGTGCATGTCTTTAAAATATGAAAATTATTTTACTCCAGTTTTTTTTAAAGGAGTTTCTGCACTAGCCTGCTAATCGTGATGGGCGCGTGCGTGTAAATGGCTTTTCGTCTTGTTTTACACTTGAACAAATACTTGAATGCTGAAGTCTATTTAACTGATTATATTTTAATTACATTACAACATTGATGCTGTAAAAGGAACCATATGAAATTGAAAAAAGTCAAATTAACCATTCACCGGAAGATTATCGGGATGGGAAGAAACACTAGCTGTGCATATACCCTATAGATTAGTTTTCTGTCAAGCAGCCTGAAATGTGATTGCCCACAGAGATGCATATGTATCTAATGTGATCAAAATACCGCCAAATCTATTGTGGTCGCGGATCAAAAAATAATTAAAAATTGATTGCATGTAAAATTCTAACGAGCAAAAGCAAAAACTGAATGCAGAATAAGAAACAACAAAGTCCATGCTAAAAGATAATTAGAGTCAAAAATGAATATGCGTTAAGAATTACATTGCACAAAGTATCATTATACATACATTCATTTTCTTTTCAGCTTAGTCCCTTTATTAATCAGGGGTCACCACAGCGGAATGAACCACCAACTTATCCAGCACAAGTTTTATGCAGTGGATGCCCTTCCAGCTGCAACCCATCACTGGGAAACACCCATATACACTCATTCACTCACATACACTACGGACAATTTAGTTTACCCGTTTCACCCATACCACATGTCTTTGAACTTGTGGGGGAAAACGGAGCACCCAGAGAAAACCCACGCAAACACAGAGAGAACATGCAAACTCTACACAGAAATGCCAACTGACCCAGTCAAGGCTCGAACCAGCGACCTTCTTGCTATGAGGCGAACATGCTACCCACTGCGCCACCATGCCGCCCTTAAGTATTATTTTTATTATTATTACAAAATGTGTTTAATGCCTTAAAAGTGATGTGTTACATAATAATATTTCTTTTCTAAGTAAAACATTACTTTAAATAAAAGTGAAAATATTTGAGTTACTTTATTAAAAATGTGATGTTTAGTTTAATGAATTATCTTTTAAAAAAGAAATTGCTGAATTAAAATGAACAGTCATGTTGAATTCCGCTTGACACATTGGAGGAATCTCCTCATCCACCTGGATGACTCTACAGCGGCAATATTGCGCCAAACCGCACACCACACACCAGACAGAGTGATGAAGCCAATTATGATTTGGGGATGGTTAGGAGGCCAATGGGCAAATTTGGCCAAGATGCCGGGGTTAAACCCCTACTCTTTTCGAAGGACATCCTGGGATTTTTAACGCCACAGAGAGTCAGGACCTTGGTTTAACGTCTCATCTGAAAGACAAATATATAACATTAGCCTACATTATATTTTTTTGATGTGTATTTTAAAGGAAAATGAAGGTTATACAGTGTGTGGTTAATTGCAGAGATCATCTATTTAAAAAAAGAAGAAGAAGAATAAAACCCCTCTGTAAGTTCTGAAAGAGATCAAGCCTTAGCAAAGGTAAAGAAAAAAAAAGTAACGCAAAAAGTAACTTAAAAGTAACAATGCATTACTTACCATAAAAAAATAACACAACTACTTACTTTTTTGAAGAGTAAAGGCCCGTGCACACCGAGACATTTTTTTGCTTGCGTTTTCCGTTGACGTTTAACACCTCGTGACTAAATAAAGGGCGTCAATGTGATCGTGCACACCAAAACTGCAGGCGCAAAAGCGTCATTTTTAAAAATACGTCTCATGCTAATTTTTTTGCTTTGACGCACCGTGTCAAAACCTTCTCCACCAATCAGATTGCCACTTTTGTTCGTGCACGGAGCTGCTAAAGTTACAGTAAACAGCATTTAGAGGCGCTCAAGCGCAAAACTGTTAATGCGAGCACACACTGAAGAAGACGCCCAGAGGCGATATTAACGTGGACTCTGCTTATTGCACTGGTGAACAATAATCATTTCTTCATCGCTAGAGCTGCTACTTGAACCATCCATAACAACCAGCGTGTCAAGTCAACCTTGTCTTCTTCTTCTGTGTTACAAAAACACCTCATGCTAATTTTTTTGCTTTGACGCGCCGCGTCAAAACCTTCTCCACCAATCAGATTGGCACTTTTGTTCACATGCACGGAGTTGCTAAAGTTACAGTAAACAGCACTTGGAGGCGCTTAAAGCACAAAACTGTCAATGCGAGCGCACACTGATGAAGATGCCCAGAGGCGATATGAAGGCACTGGTGAACAATAATCATTTCCCCATCGCTAGAGCTGGAGCTGCTACTTGAACCATCCATAACAACAAGCGTGTCTACTTTGTCTTCTTCTTCTGTGTTACAAGCGGGTGTCAGAAGCTTAAAGTTGTGTAGCGCCATCTAACGTCAAGTAGTGATTTTGCATACTCTTCTGCTCGACGCCTGTGAAAATCGCTTGGGTTTGAATCTAGAAAAACGTCTTGAAAAACGCTGACGATAAACACAAACGAAAAGCGTCCCGGTGTATATGAGCTTTTACTCAATATTGTAATGCATTACTTTCAAATATAACTCTCCTCAACACTGTCCCCCACAATTCGTCTAATTTTTAATAATGCATTGGACAGTTCTAAACAGTTTCAACTATTCTCGCAATTTTTGAACTAACCTAAGCCACGTACTGAACTACAGACTTCAGAGAACAATTGAACTTTTTAAATGCGCTATATTGCACATCTTTAATAATACTCCAGATGTGAACAATGTCCTGATAAAGACTTGATTCTCATGACTGATGAAGCAGCAGTGGAAAGAGGACATGATGCTGAAGTGCAGAGCGATGAATCTGTTTGTGTTGATTTTCTGTCTCTTTTTACAGATGAACACTAGTACCATCACAACAGGAGAAACACTAATACACTTCTATTGAATAAGATTACGTTGTGTCTGCGTTGATTCCTGCTTCGGGCTGATGTCTGTTATGTGGACATTTAATGGTAGCAGATAAAAAATAAATCTGGGTTAAAAGACTGTTGAAAACTCATTTGGTTTAGAGACAATCATCTTTATCTGCCAGCAGGAAATTGAAAACTAACCAAGCATTTTCTCATAGCCGTCTGCTTTTCTTTCAAAGAATTGAGAATCATGCAGACAGAGCGTGCCAAATCTGCTCTCAAACAAAGACATTTTACTTAAACAGTCGAATGTTATGAAAGAGAGAGAATTGTAGGATCATAATTCAATGAAATACACTCCAAACAAACAGTTAAAAGGACTATAGCTGTGTTCTACAAAAAGATAAACATATGCCTTGACATATATATTTATTTTATTAATATTTAAGGATTCATCAGGAAATTCTCCCAGCATTTTACTTAAATATTTTGGAAAGATTTTTATGTAAAAAAAAAAAATACATGCAATCAATACTCAAAGTTCTAAGGTTTTATGCCATTTAACAGTCACTACGTTTACATGGACATCAGTAATCAAATTTTTGCCTTAATCTAAATAAGACAATAATATGATTAAGGTGTTTACAGGAGTTGCTTTTTGAATGTTCCTTTTACGCTATCCACATTTCCTTCAGAGTTTCATGTAATTTGGGTGTTTCAGTTTTTAATTTGTTGACTTTAACTGCAGAGTGGCACATTTACTTTCATTCAGGAACATTTCATGCATGCCCCCCGTTACAAACGAGATATTGGTTGTGAGTATGAACTGCTAATTTTTTTTTATTTATTTAATACCGCAGGCTGTATAGGAAAAAAATGTCCGAATTTTGTGATGCAGGTGTCTGTGGTCCATTTCTGTCACAATCACCAGCAATCTAATCCTGGCAGGATGCTAAAGGACTACAAATCCAGTGGTATATGGACTACAAGTTACAGTCATGCACTGCTCACACGCACCTGTTCCAGATTCCGCTGATTGCACTCACTCACAGCTGAAGCTGCTAATGGACTGATTACAGGACTATTTAAACAGTGCACAAACACGCTTCTTTGCTGAGTTTTGTTATACTGTTTGTGAACATTATGACGTGGTTTCCTTGCCTTGTCTGCCTTGACCCACGCTTTTTGTTTGTTTACGTTGCTTGCTGCCTGCCTTTTGGCCATCTGCCTGTTTTATGACCACGACTCTTGATTGCCTGTATACATCTGTTTGCCCTTGTGTTGACCGTTGCTTGCCTGACCATTCTCTAATAAATAAAATCTGCATTTGGATCTGCACCTCTGTTGTCAGTGGTCCCCATCACATTACAGTAACTGACACGGTAGGTGCAGAGAATAATGTCAAACAGCCGTTTGTGTATAGACTATCCTGTCGCAAAATACGGTGAAAATCTTACACAAAGGTATTAGTTTGACTGCAGTGTTTACATGTCTGTACTGCGACTAAAACCAGCATAATCCACAGGTCTTAATTCGATTTCTGTTTAGTTCAGTTATGACTTTAGTCGAATTTAGGTAATCAAAAATGGCTGATTACATGGTAGACTCTTAATCAGAGTATTGTCTTAATCGTATTAAAATTGGATTATTGGTGTTCATGTAAACATACTCATTTTTATGAGAACTTTCTTTCTCAGTGATCACTGTTCGCCTAGAGCACAGGTGTCAAACTCAGTTCCTGGAGGGCCGGAGCTCTGCACAGTTTAGTTCCAACCCTAATTAATCACACCTGATCAAACTAATTGAGTCCTTCAGGCTTGTTTGAAACCTGCAGGTAAGTGTGTTGAAGCAGGGTTGGAACTAAACTGTGCAGGGCTGCGGCCCTCCAGGATCTGAGTTTGACACCCCTGGCCTAGAGCGACAGTTCAGCTTACTTCGGCCCTGCGTGTTTTTAATGTGCAAAGAAATATGGATAAAGGATAATATGGATCCATGTAAATGTACTCAGTGACAGTGCCAGATGATGTCGCAAGCTGTCAAAGACAGCCCATTCCTCTCTAAGTTGATTCCAAGCGCCCTCAAATGTTCCATATTTGCAATTTTGGATTTTTTTTGTAGTTCACTTAGAATTCAACATGGAAATAATAAGTTTTGTTTTTTATTGGCATTGATTGTTTTAAAATTCAAATGGCACTTACATGCCTGTGTTTTTATTTACGGCTTTTCGTGATTAATCACAAAAAAGTGTAATTAATTAGTTAATTTTTTAATCAGTTGACAGCCCTAATAATAATACAATATAATGTAACTAATAGTTTAATCAAGTAATATAACAAACAAATAATAACAAATAACATAACAAACATTTATATTAATATTTACTAAGGGTGTGACAAGATCTTGTTGGACGAGATCTCGCGAGATTAAATCATGACGAGATTTCTCGTCGAGGTGAAAAGTTGTCTCGTGACTCGTTGATTAGCATTGAAGATTGGAAGCAGGATTAAATTTAAACCGCAAATCAAGTGCTTTGCACACACCTGGTAAGGCTGGCCTCTGTGTTGCACATGCCACTCGGTTGGGCGGGCGGGTGTGACGTAACCGCTTTTTTTTTTCTCACCGGCCAAAGGCTGCTGCGTTATTCATTGTCAAGCAGAGGCTGCAACTATAGGCACTCAAATTAACCATGGACATTACCACGCGATGGAATGTCACTTTAGATGTGCTGAAAGTCGCATTATTGAAGTGCAGTACATATATGTAAACACCGAAGTAAAACTATTAGGCTACCATCGTGTAGGACTTTTAGCCGCATTTTGCGATAGGACAGTCCACACAGCTGTTTGACACAATATTCTCTGCACCTACACACATCCCTAAGCGCGCACACACATACTGAACTGCTGGACTCAACACACCCGCCTTCATCATTACCAAACACGTTTATGCTGTACGTGAAAAGCGGACGTTTTCTTTTGCTGGTTCAAATGACTAAATTCCACACAGGGACTAAAAAAGCTTTTATATTTGTGATGTAGCACAATTATTTAAGCATGTTCACGAGAGAGAAAGAGTGCGCATCATCCGCCATGCGAACTGAATAAATACAGGAATGGAGAAAAAAAAAAAAGAGCACTTTATTATCAGCTGTTAGTCAGCGCACGCTTTTTTTTCTGCTCATTGCGCCTTTTGCCGTGTGCTGTGTAATTGCAGTCAATCGTGTACGAGTCACATTTAAAAAACGATAAATGTAAGCAGGTCATCAAAAAAAAAAAAAAAAAATCGGACACTGTCAGAAAATTCGAATTGACCATCAAGGTCTGCAATGTAAATACTCTGAAATGCTAGAGGAGAAAAGCCAGTCAGTAGAGTTTGCTATTTTCTATTTAAATATTAACAAATATTTTGCAGTGTTTGCATGTTTATTGCATAGAATTCAATTAAAACAAATATAAAACTATTGCATACATAAAATTATGGGAACAATTATGGAAATTGTATACATAAAAAATGGAAGTAAATGCATTACAAGTTAATTAAAAAACACCTAAACTGTTTTGCATTTTGTGATTTATTTTTATAAAAATCTATTTTCCATTCATATATTAGCAAAATATTTGAATTCTAAGATTATTCCATTGATATTCATCATTAAGGATTTCTTTAAAATAGTGTAAAAATCTTGTCGCGTTCTCGTGAACCCAATTTCGTGTCTCGTCTCGTCTCGTGGAGTAGGCGTCTCGTAACACCCCTAATATTTACTAATATCTTACTTTGTACAAATTTAAAGATAATATAAAAATATATATCTGAACATATCATCTCCTTTCCATACATCAATGAGAAGCTTAATTATTCAGCTTTCAGATGACATACAAGTCTGTTTCAAATGATTGCCCCTCATGTCTGGTTTTGTGGTCCGGGGTCACATATTTAATGTTTATTTATTTTGATTCATAGTCTCATAAAAATGTTTAACGTTACATACCTCTGGTAAGCACAAACCCTCAAATATTACACTTGCCTTTTGCTGATATCTTCATTACATAACAGATCAATGGTCTATTAATCTGGCTTTAAAAAAGGGTTACTTACTCAACAGATGTCATGTTATAGTTAAATACCGTTAAGTGATTCTCAGAGAAATTCTGCGCTCGCTGCCTGTAACATTAACCTACATTATGCTCACTATACTCAGCCCGTTCTTAATTTTGATTCTGTAAAATGTCCAATAAACACAGTGAAAATGAACCTCATTAAGTCTCAACCTTTATTACAGCTTAAGACGGACTTTTCTCAAAGAGGGAATAACAAAAATCTTACCTGAGACGATGTGTGGGAGCTCAGATGCCCAGCAGGCGCGCCGTTGTGAACGAAGACTCTCGCTTGTTTATTAATGCCTGTGACAGCGTTGACGAAATTTTGATAGTGGAGTGTCGCTTTTTGATTCGTACTCGTAAACAGGTTGTCGTGTCCGTGGTGAAACTGTATTCGTGTTTGTAAAGTACACCCATCGTAAGAGTATCAGTCATATACAAACAGACAAAGAAAATGTCGTATCTGTGTCTGTTCTAATTGCAGATTTTGGAATTGTACCCTTGTAAAATTACGAGTACGTTCCGTTTTCCTTTACGATTTTATAATTACAGATGCGTGAATTTTATTTACGCACAAAATATTTATGACAGTGATTTTATTCCATATTTCCCATGTTTATAGATTCTTATTAGAGAAAAAAAATTATGTTGTAATTTATTGTATTTATTTTGCCCTGTTGAGTTGTATGGTGAGTTCAGAATTTGTGACTGGATTATAGTGATTTTTATGGTGGCTGAGAGAGCTAAACTCGCTGCAATTCAAGAAAGCACATGCAATTACAAAAAACACCAGCAAATAAAGAAACGATCTTCATCAATTTGTCATTTGTCAGCACATGTGTTGCAAATTGGTCACAACACAAACAACTGAAGAAACGTGTTGCAAATTCGTCACAACACAAACAACAGAAGAATCGCGCAGCGAATTGGTCACAGCACAAACAACTGAAGAAATGTGCACCAAATTGGTCACAACACTTGCAAATACCCACGTAACACAACAGAAATGTTTCTAGGGGACCAAAAACATGACAGACCCTTCTGAGATATGGATGTGTTATTATGCCGTGACTGTTGCTCAGTGAAGTGATTGGTGGTCTTTGTTGTTTTTCGTTTATTTTAATATCCTGATTACACATAATAAACCATAACAACACATATCTATGATAATAACACATCCATATCTCAACAGTGTCCATCATATTTTGGGTCCCCTAGAAACATTGCCGTTGTGTTAGGTGGATATTTGCAAGTGTTGTGCCCAATTTGCTGCACGTTTCTTCAGTTGTTTGTGTTGTGTTCAATTTGCAACACGTGTGCTGTCAAATTGATGAAGATCGTTTCTTTATTTGCTTGTGTTTTTTGTAATTGCATGTGCTTTCTTAAATTGCAGCGCGTTAAGCTCTCTCGGACACCATAGATTTGACATTTTTAATTAAGTAGTAAAGTGAGAAATTAGTTTTATTTAAGATTTCAATAAAAATATTTTATTATCAAGGACGGCACGGTGGCTTAGCACTGTTAGCACTGTCACTGACATTGGTAAGTAGTGTCGCATCACAGCAAGAAGGTCACTGAGAAAGTTTGAGTCCCAGCTGGACCAGTTGGAATTTCTGTGTGGAGTTTGTATGTTCTTCCCATGTTCGTGTGGGTTTCCTCCGGGTGCTCTGATTTTCCCCACTGTTCAAAGACATGCGCTATAGATAAATTGGGTAAAAAAAATTAGTGTGTAAGAGTGTGTGTGTGTGAATGCGAGAGTGTATGAGTGTTTCTTAGTACTGGGTTGTGGCTGGAAGGGCATCCACTGTGTAAAACATATGCTGGAATAGTTGCCGGTTCATTCCACTGTGGCGACTCCTGTTATATAAGGGATTAAGCCGAAGGAAAATAAATGAAAGAATTAATTATTCATTATTATTATAATTATTCAGAGTTGTTGTCTGTACAGTGCATCTGAAAAGTATTCATAGCGCTTCACTTTTTCGACATTTTTTTATGTTACAGCCTTATTCCAAAATGGATTAAATTCATTTATTTACACTCCATTGATATTTTGGCGGTGTGCTTTGGGTCATTGTCCTGCTGGAAGATGAACCAACGCCCCAGTCTGAGGTCAAGAGCACTCTGAAGCAGGTTTTCATTCAGGATGTCTCAGTACATTGCTGCATTCATCTTTCCCTCTATCCTGACTAGTCTTCCAGTTCCTGCTGCTGAAAAACATCCCCACAGCATGATTCTGCCACCACCATGCTTCACTGTAGGGATGGGATTAGCCTGTTGATGAGCGGTGCCTGGTTTTCTCCAAACGTAACGCCTGGCATTCACTCCATCAGACCAGAGAATTTTTTTTCTTACGGTCTGTGAGTCCTTCAGATGCCTTTTGGCTATTTCTAGGCAGGAGTGGCTTCCGTCTGGCCACTCTACCATACAGGCCTGATTGGTGGATTGCTGCACAGATGGTTGTCTGTCTGTAAGGTTCTCCTCTCTCGGGGGCGCAAACACCAGAAAAAAATCTAACTGTTGGTAAAGGAAGAGTGTAAAAGCCATTTTTCAGGCGATGTATCAAAAAACTAAAATATGACTAAAGCATACAATAAATGCATCACAAATCAGTTCATTTTAGTTTAATTTGGGTTCATTATCAGTAATGAAGTAATCAAGAAAATCAGTAAACACACACACACACACACACATTTTGCCTAATCACTGGCCAGTAGCACTACTTAAAAATAAATTTTGCTCTCCTTTCTTTCTGGCTTGCAAATTTCTCAATGACCATTTGGTTAAAGTCAGTCATCTCAGTCACCAGTCTCTTCTCTATTGACAGCATAGCCAATGCATTCAGCCTCTCTTGCGTCATGCTGTTTGAAACAGCAAACACGGAAAACAGTAAAGGCATGACTTACATCACAACCTGCCAGCCAACTTCGTTTGTCATAACAAGTGCTGGAAAAGCCCCGAGTGTACGCGCGCTCGCAATCACTTGACTACTGGTGAATTTGCAAGGAAAGTCGATCTGGTCCAAGCTCCTTGATTCTTTATTTTTCTTCATCCAAACACCTTGTGAACGGATATCTTTGCAAAGATACAACGGAATTTTCCTTCATCTCGAGAAATTGCACTTGCTTTCACTATGATTAAAGGTCGGCACAGATGAGCTGCTGCTGAACGGTCTAAATGAGAATGGTCCAATCACATAAGGCCAATCATATAAAAACAAATATGATTCGTTCTAACAACAAAAATGGGAGGGTTCGGGACGCAGAGCGCTGCGCTCCAAGGACAATTTAAAACCGGCCAATTAGAGCTTATTGTCATATCACGTGCATTGCAAAAGTTTGTGTACCTACATAGACAGTCATTAGTCAGGCGCCCCGCATACATATGAAAAAATATTGTTCATACATTTTTTTTCAATAAATGTTAGTATGACTACAATAAATGTTAGAATGTTACAATTAAATCAATTTATTTAGTTAATATTTGTGATTAATAAATATTAACATAATAAAGGGGTCTAACTTGAAGGGGGCGGCGCCCCAGCGCCCTCTATTGACCAGCCGCCACTGCCTGGGACCTTATATAGACAGGTTTATGCCTTTTCAAATTATGTGCAATCAACTGAATTTACAACAGGTGAACTCCAATTAATCTGCTGAAACATCTCAAGAATGATCAGTGGAAACAGAATTGACCTGAGCTCAATTTAGAGCTTCACAGCAAAGGCTGTCAATACTTATGTACATGTGATTTTTCAGGTTTTTATTTTTTTACATTGTCATTATGGGGTATTGTGTGTAGAATTTTGAGGAAATAAATGAATTTAATCCATTTTGGAATAAGGCTGCAACATAAAAAAATGTGGAAAAAGTTAAATATTTTTCGTATGCACTGTATCAATTTTTTTAAACAGATGATATTTATATGAAATGAATAAGAAACATTGCTGGTGTGAAAGGACAACATAAGATCAACATTCTCCTCTTGTGACTCTTGTGAGGGAGTTTCTCATTGTGATTCAGTCTTTCTCTCATGAACAGGCTTTCGGAGTGTCTCTTCTTGCGTCTTAATGAAACCCCTATACGTACAAGCAATGCATTAAAATCCTCCAGCAAGCCTCTCTCCTCCTATCACTGATTACATGTGTTCGTCATCTATATACTAACTACGCCTTCTTTGTATGCTCTACTTGTAGGTCAGAAACTGCAGGGTAAATTCTCAAATTCCCCTTGTCAATTCACTTCAATGTCAAAATCCCTTTTACAGTACACTATGCAGTTTCATATGTGCATGCACACACAATCTATAAAAATGGCACACATAAACATGCATGCCCACACACAAACACATAGATATATCAGCTTGTAGCTTAAGGGCGTGTGTGTTTATGTGAGGGCAAGTGATTTCTCTGCCTTAATGGGCACTTAAATGATCAAATTATTCCAGAATTAATTTACTGGCAAATGCAGACATTTAGCCTCAGCCCAGCGCTTGCACTTTTGCCCTTTCACTAATGACAATGTTTATTCGAGCCTATAATGAATATTTAGAGTAACAAGTGTGAATGCAGTTCAAGAAGTATATTCAGACGATGGCTCGACAGAATAAATAAAACAGAACCAATATCGGAAAGCAATTATTCGCTGTCAAATCACATCTGGTCACATTAACTGCTCGTTAACGCAAATATCTTATCAGCCAATCACAGCGAGGAAAAGCATTAAGGCTTGTAGATGTGTTCAAGATCTGCTAAAGTTCAAACTGAGCATTAGAATGAGGAAGAAAGTGATTTAGGCGACTTTGAATGTGGCATTGTTGTTAGTGCCAAAGGTGCTGGTCTATTTCAGAAACTGCTGATCTACTGGGATTTTTACAATCAGCCATCTCTGGGGTTTACAAAGAAGGGTCCAAAAAAGAGAAAACATCCAGTGAGTGTCAGTTCTGAGTTGAAAATAAGAGAACAGTAAGTCAAATAATCAGTCTTTACAACTGAGGTCTGCACAAGAGCATGTCTGAATACACAACACTTTAAATCTTGAAGCAGATGAGCTACAGAAGCAGAAGATGAACACAAAGGTGACACTCCTGTCAGATAAGGCAAGATCATTGCACTTATTTTCTGTTCATTTCTCCCTTTCCTACAATTAGGTTATATTCAGAATATTTTGGTGATTCTAAATGTTTTCTTATCAGCTTTTCCTGTAGCGTGAGGTGTGTTTGGAGTGACTTAGTCGGCTCAGAAGAATGTCAGAGGCCATCAGATCTCTAATTGTCAAACTCCTGATTTGTAGAGGGAACTCCAAGGAGAAATATGTGTATTATCATGGACAAACCAAACTATATCCAATCACAAAGCAAGCTGACAGAAGATGGATCCATAACAAACAAGTCATGGCACAGCTTAAAGGGAAATAGATTTGAACAGCAGAGATGGGGGATCAGCTTGTTGATTTGTGCCAACAGCACAAATATGTATTTGTTTATCTGATTATTCATCCACCATCTTTATTCTCAAGTTTCAAAAGATTTTGCCAGGTTTCCTGGTGTGTTTACATCCAGAACTTTGGTTGAAAATTTTTTAAAGTGTGCTGTGCTGTCTTTGTCATTTCGAGGCACACCACAAATTATATATATATATATATATATATAATCTAGGATTTCCACCAACATTTTGAAAATCTTGTCATATTTAAAAAAAAATATTTTAGTGTGCACCCTGCCTGAAGGGGATCACACACCAGAAGCGCCGCTCTGCGACGCACAGCATCGCGCCACACAGTGCCATGCATTTCAGAATTCTAAACATAGGTTTCTATCAGGGTACACATACCGGTGCCGCGGCGCCCAGCCACAACTCAGGACACTGTTCATATTTCTGCCGCGCCACAGAGCACCATCTGAATAGTTTCATTTTAAATAGCATGTGAATGTGCACGTCTGATGTGCAATATTTTCAACTGTCATGTGCGCTGAGCGGCGCATCCGGTGTGTGACGCCCTTAAGAACTGGAACACAGAAAATTAAAAGAAGGTTGCCATGGTCAAATGAATCTCAATTTCTGCTGCAACATTCAAGTGGTAGTGTCAAAATATGGCAAATTTTTATTAATGGCACAGGTCGGTGCAATGATGTGGTGGAGATTTTCGTGGCACACTTTGGACCTCTTGTTTCCAACTGATTATTATTTTAAGTTGCCATGGAACCAATATTAAAATTGCCCTTTTTTCGCCTATTGTGACTTACATCCAATGGGGTATATGTACATGGACTTTTAATTTCAGTCAGCCATCCCCACGGCTTCCGGTTATTTGTCATTCTATACAAAATCGTTGCGTGTAAGATCTGATTTCTTAAAAAAACGGTGATCTTTACTGCCTGGCTGATACAATATAAAGTGGGTATCAGACCAAATAAGAAGCACTGCATTAAATTTCATTTTTCGGCGCCATGTCTTTTAAAAAATTTATTTTACACCAGTATTTTCAATGGAATTTCTGCGCTGGCCTGCAGCTAATGATGGCGTTTAAAAGGTCTCTGTTTATGATTTAACAACCAAGTGGATGTTTAAGTCTGTTTAACTGATTTTATTTGAATTAAATTACAACATCGATGCTGTAAAAACAATGGTCTCAAACTCAATTCCTGGAGGGCCGCAGCTCTGCACAGTTTAGCTCCAACCACCTCTCAACCAACCGCTCTCCAACTCACATCTGCTTAATAGTCTCTAGTAGTCTTGAACACCTTGATTAGTAGGATCTGCTGTGTTTGATTAGGGTTGAAGCAAAACTGCAGAGCTGCGGCCCTCCAGGAATCGAGTTTGAGACCTATGCAGTAAAAGGAACCTTATGAAATTGAAAATAGTCACATAAAACTCTCACCGGAAGGTCATCATTGGCTGAAAAACATTACTGTGCATATAGCCCATTGAAAGTATAGGGAGGTGCATGATTTCATCCTTTGCGAACCAGTTGAACTGGAATGACGCAAGATTTGAATTCCAGTTTGCTCAGTTGTGGTCGATTGCTGTCCATAGGAATCACCATTAGCACTCTTTGGTGCAGAATGTTTTCAGATGCCTAACGATGATGAGATTGAGGAGCTAAATGTTACAGACGGAATCGTAGTGTGTTTATTTGGACCACTGCCTCACATGCAGGCAGGGCAGAAACAAGATTTTTTTTTATTGTTGCTGACCATTTCAATTAAAGTCATCAGATCTCAATCCAATAGAGCACCTTTGGATGTGATGGAACAGGAAATTCATCATGGATGTTCAGCCATCACATCTGCAGCAACTGCGATGCTGGCATGTAATACTGACCCAGCATAAACCCCCATAAGGTCACTTGTTATTCTAGTGGGTCTTCCACCAGGGTTAAGCTAAAAAAAAGTATCCAAAACCCTTTCAAAATCCAGTAAGCCAGAGGAGCCTGATTAGCTCTAAGGCCCTCGAAACAACTAAAGGTGGTTCAAATTTATTGTAGGTAAATGGTAAAATCATGATAAGTCTGACTTGTTGAAACATTTTTATTTGTTACTCGGGACACAAGAAGTTGAATTGCATTATTCTGACACAAGCTTGGATTTATACCCCCCAGAACTCCATGCTATAAATAAATCTAGATTTTCTCAGAGCTCTGTGGTTTTGTGTGAATTCAGAGCCATAAACTCAAAACCTGCATCTGAAGGACCGTGAGAACCAAGATGACAAATGCCAAATGCAGTCATTAATATTTCATACGACTGGTAAAATCACTGGAAAATATTCTTTGGTTGACTTGGGCTTTCTGAGCCCCTTTGTGGGAGGCTGTGAAGGTATGAAAGACCTAAACGCTGTCAGATATAAGGGTTTGAACTCTGTTGAGAATGCTACAGGTGGAGAAAAGTTCATTATAAAGACTCAGAAAGGTCAGAAATCACACTTTTAAGCTGTGGGCAGATTGATTTTTGTTCAATAATATTGTACCCGAGTACTTTGGTACTCTACAAACGTATGTCAAAGTTCCTTTTATTTTCTGAACCACTGACTGTCTATTTGAAAAATTGCATATTTTTTCTCTCTATCCCAGTGGTGTGGCAATCAATGTTTTGTCTTGTGTTCACTGACTTTCTACTCTTTATTTTACGGGTTGTTAACAGAGCACCAATCAATCAATCAATCAATCAAAAAGAATCTGAAAACTTTTAATGTATTTTGCTTATTATTTTACACAAAAAATGGCCTTTTGGGGAGACTGAAAATCTAAAGTAAAACTTTAAGTTTATATTTAGAAAATCTTCTCTGTTTTTATTGCATAATTGACTGAATTAATCAATAAATTTAATGCTGGGTTACTGTTCAATAGTTTTGGGCTTTGTGGGACTTTGGAATTTGAAGTTATGGGAAGTTTTTGCTATACTGTATATGATCCAGAAGTCTGCTTGTTTTCAATCGTCATCTAGCCAGAACTTGGCATTAATTGGCCATCCACAGGTTTTGAAAGCTGGTAGTCATAACAGGAACTCTTCACACTTTTCCACTGACGTTCTTATGGCATCCAGTAAGCATGAAAGTTAGCTTGTTATTCTTTTTTTGTATCTAAGAACATAAGGCCATGGGTGATCGTTATATTTTGTTTTTTCATCTTTATTCTAAGTATAACATCTGATTCCGGGCGACACAGTGGTTCAATGGTTAGCACTGTCGCCTCACAATAAAGAGGTCGCTGGTTCATGTCCCGATTGGGCCAGTTGGTATTTTTGTGTGGATTTTGCATGTGCTTCCCGTGTTGGCGTGGATGTCCTCTGGGTGCTCCAGTTTCCCCCACAGTCCAAAGACACATGCTATAGATGAATTAGGTAATAAATTTAGCCATAGTGTATGAGTGTGAGTGTGAATGTAAGTGTTTATGGGTGTTCCCCAGTACTGGGTTTCGGGTGGAAGGGAATCCGCTGCGTAAAACATATGGCGAATAGTTGGTGGTTCATTCCACTCTGGCAACCGCTGATAAATAAGGAACTAAGCCAAAGGAAAATGAATGAATGAATAACATCTGATTCCAGTTGCTTTAATTGTTTATTCTGGCTAGTATTGATTGTGCTGAAGAATTGTATTTTCTATAAATGCAAACTTTCAATTCATAGTAATTTCATACTGTAATGTGAAGTGGGAGGCTGACAACAGAGGTGCGGATCCAAATGCAGGTGTTATTAAACAGAATGGTCAGGCAAGGAACGGTCAACACAGGGGCAAACTGATGTATTCAGGCAATCCAGAGTCGTGGTCATGAAACAGGCGGATGGTCAAAAGGCAGGCAGTAAGCAATGTAAACAAACAAACAAAACAAGGTTCAAACACGGAAGGCAAGGGAAGGAAAATCCATCGTAATGTTCACAAACAGTATAACAAGACTCAGCAAAGTCTGTGTGTTTGTGTGCTGTACAAATAGTCAGTCTTTGAGCAGCTTCAGCTGTGTGACTGTAATCAAACGGTATCAGGAACTGGTGTGTGTGTGGTGCATGACTGGAGCTTGTAGTTCTTGAAATGACCGATTTGTAGTCCGATAGTGATCTGTGTGTATACCAGTGATCTGCACAGGCTGGATCGCTGGTGACCGTGACACATACATTGTCTGAAAACATGTACAAGTTCCCTATTTGTAACAAATCTTTTGATTTAATTATGATTAGGATAAAGTAAAGTAAAAAAAGTATTATCTTAAATATTATAATAAAAATATAACATCATAATAATCATAATAATTAAAAAATATATAAATAATAATTATACAGAAACAAGTATGCTTGTGTGGTTTAGGTATTCCCCTTTGTTTGATTTTGTGAAGACATTTTGATTCCCTCAAAAAAAAAAAAAAAAACAGCTTACAACGTTGCCAGAAGTACAATAATTATCAAATTTGTATGATAATTTTGACCTCTGTTCAATGTACGATCAATAATAAAAATATCCTATAATGTACGATCAATAATGAAAAAATCCTATAATGTACGATCATTTCAGAATTGTATGGCATCTAAAATGAATTTCATAGTAATCTTAGGGCTTCTATACTTATTGATCTAGCTGCATCTTTGTGGAGTTATGCACATATTCTATCTCATCTTACGTTACATCTCAGTCAATCAGCATGGAGAATGGTTTTCACTCATGAGTTAAAATTTCTGCTGCACGCGGCCATGCTCAGGTCAGTAGTTTTCAGGTTTAGGTCGATCATTTAAGAAATAAAGTTTAACAAATTTGTGCTGAAAAGGAAGGTGAGAAGGACATGGGAGTTTGCCCTTGATGTTCGAGTGTCGAGTAGTAAAAATTGCCAGTGCAATTGTAGGTAAAGCACAAAGACAACCAAATGAAATTTATTTAATGAGAATTAAACAGAAAGCATGTGTTATTATTGAAGATTGTTTCATCCCTTAAAAAAAATCAGCTCTTGCCATCAAAAAGACATTTTAGGCAACCTCAAGTAAAGAAAAATGTGTACCAAATGTCCTTTGTGCCGACTGCCGTTAGATTTTTAAATACTGGGTTCTAAGTATGTATAGGGTTTTAAATTGAGTTTTTTAATGTGATATATGTAATGAAATTGAATGTATTTTTGTTGCCTGTTTTTTTCTGTGATGTGTGTAATGTGAACGCTGATGTGGTTGTGTGGTAAAGCCAAAGATAAATTTCCACTTGTGGACAATAAGGAAAAAATGGGGTTTTTCCCCATTCAAATGCATCATGTGAATCTCTTCAAAACAAAAGCCACAAAATCGCCTCATTACAGATACTCTGAATAGGCTCGTGCACACCTCAGAGTGTGTTTAAAATTTGGGAGGGTGCACTGCTTTCAAGCCAAATAGCCAACGCAATCTCACGGCAATTCGTAACTTTTTTATTTAGTGGCTAATTTGTATGAATTCGTACGATCTAATTCGTACAATTTAGTACAATTTGCTCATCACCCAATGACGGTTGGGATTAGGGGCGGGGTTGGGTGCTACGCCTCCTTTTGAAAATTGCGCATTTTCGTATGACTCAACTCATACAAATTCGTACGAATTAGCCCCTAAACTGACAAAGCGTAAAAAACTTACATTTCCTTGTGAGATCAGGCTGAAATAGCACTATGTTGCAGTCCATGACGGCATACAGTTTGTAAAGCAAAATCAATCCCTCAACATCTGGCAAGGGATCCGAAAACAGTGATTCTGTGGTGGAGTTTGAACTTTCCCACTAAGGTATGCCTATTTTTTTATTTTTTATTTAACGTATTGTGGTAATTTACATGTTGTGTCAAAATGCTATTTGTCTAGATAATAGCTTTATACTCTCCGTTGGACTTGTGTATGATAATTTTCCTCTAAATACGATAATTTTGAGGTTCTGGTACGATACTTTGACATTTCCAATCTGGCAACACTGACAGCTTATAAATCATTTAAATCAGAGGTGCTCAAACTTTTCTTATAAAGGGCCAAAAACCAAACTTGATTGGGGCTTTATTGGGCCAAAGGTAAATACGTATAGTTGCCATAGGTAATTTCCTAATTTTTCATTCATTCATTTTCTTTTCGGCTTAGTCCCTTTATTAATCTGGGGTCGCCACAGCAGAATGAACCGGCAACTTATCCAGCACATGTTTCATGCAGCAGATGCGCTTCCAGCTGCAACCCATGACTGGGAAACACTCATACACTCTCATTCACACTTAAACTATGGACAATTTTAGCTTACCCAATTCACCTGAACCGCATGTCTTTGGACTGTGGGGCAAACTGGAGCACCCGAAGGAAACTCGAGGAGAACATGCAAACTCCACACTGAAATGCCAACTGACCCAGCCGAGGCTCGAACCAGCGACCATCTTGCTGTGAGGCGACAGCACTACCTACTGCGCCACCTCGTCACCCAATTTCCTAATTTATTTTAACATTATTTAAAAATAACTAGAAAACATTGCTTTATATTAACTAATACAGCATAATTTTTACATTTTATAATGAACTTATTACAGTTAAAAACATCTCATTTATAACAGAATGGAGTTACACTAGTTTTTGACTTGATTTGCTCACCAATGTCTTCTGCATAGTGCTTTATTCATCGAGTGACATTATTTACATTTTTAAAAATCTGATTTATTTACAACATTTAATTCATTTCAGTTTGCTTTTTTGTAGCTCAATAAAACAAACAAACAAACAAACAAAAAAGGTTTCGTCAAATTAGAAATTATGCTTTCTTTTGAAGACATTCACCCCAACCCTTTCCATCCTTCTCAGATGGAATGGTGGGCCAAATCAAAGGTTACAATGGGCCAACTTTGGCCTACGGGCCTTACTTTGGCCATCTCTGATTTAAAAATAGTAGCGTCCTCAGTTAAAGCTGTAATAACACGATAGTGACGAAACTGAATTGCTAAACACTTCAGTTTCTGTTTACACTCTTAAGAGCTCCAATAAATTTGATTTGCAGGCTTGAGCAATGCATCAAATGTGAGGCATGCATCGGATAATCTCTTAAACACAATAGGCAATAAAAAGCATTCAGAATAGCCAGAATCCACTCAGCACTTAAAAAGGTTATTTAGTTCTGAAATCTACAAACTTATGAATTCTCTAAATCTCACATAAATTAGAGGTTTGTTTTCAGTTTAGAGAGCTTCGTTGGTTATAATTGGAACTTGTGTGTGTATGTGTGTTGGTAGTAATTTTGTCAGGACTGCAAAAAGGTCCCGAGAGCAGATGATATCAGACCCTCAGTTTATTAACAGGATTCAATCAGCAATGAGCTCAAGATGCGGCTCAGGAAGGAGAGAGTCTCTAATCAGCAACTGGACAGCAGGTGGGATGACTGTAGTTCACAAAGGATATCAGCACTGATGATCGCAGTCAATAAGGATGCTAGGAGGCAGAGTGCAGCAACCAGATCTGAAATGGTGACACAGAAACCGGTCAGACAGACAGGGGTCGAGTAAGGTTCAGAGGGGGGTGAGGATGGCAGGCGCAATCAGAGTCAGAGAGGCGAACACAACCAGCATGCCAATCGAAATCGAGGTTGTTGTGATCTGGAGGGTAAGCACAGGTAATCTCAACAAAAACAGGGGAGAAAGAAACAAAGTAAGCACGAAAATGTCTTGACCGACTAGAGAAATTGACTATACTGATACCAATTTCACACTGCATGGTTTTCAAAGTTGTCAGATTGTAATTGTTTTCAAACTGCAAGAATATTACGGGTAGAATTCAGTTGATGCTGTGTTCACATTGCATTTAGGATCAGAGACAGGTGGTTATGCACTGCATGATTTGCAATAGCAAAAATCCCAGACAACTTTGTCTGTTCCACAAACTAAGGTTGCATTTACACCGCATAGTTTAAGGGATCCATTCTTTGTTCTCTCATGTGGCACAGATCGGATATGGAGTAAACAGGAAAAATCACATGGATTCCATTCATATGTGGAAATAAATCTGATGTGAATCTGTGGGTTGTCAAAAACAAAAACAAAATACAAATACAGTCACAAAATCTGAATTGACCATCAAGGTCTGCCGTGTAAATGCAGTCTACGAGTGTATTCACAACAGAGAAATTCTTTATTTCATTTGCTTTGGTCCAGTTCAGACATAATTTTTTATTTGGTGCAATTTGCTTTCACACTGTCCTTTTTTGACAAGTGAACCAGAAGATGTAAATCAAATTACACATGTGATACAGTCAAGAAATGTCTGTTCTAGCTCTGAGGGACCACTCACATATTTTGTCTTTTGCTCATGCAAGTTCTTTGTGAAGCTTCTTCATAAACTAATTTTGAGAGGATCACATGTTTATGATTGACCACGGCTGGTACTGCATTAGCCAACATAGGCTCATTCTAAAAACATCAACGTCCTATATACATTTCTGGAGACCGCAAATTATGTAGCCAGAGGTATGTAATGCGAGAACAGCCGGCGCGAATGGCACTAGCGAGAGAAATTTGAGATCTCAAAAAGCGTACACAGCAGCCGCTCATGGATTTGCAAAAAAAAAAAAAAACTGCAAAAAACATACCTTCTGATATGTATTTCGCAGTCTCCAGAAATGTATATAGAGGTATGTTTTCAGAATGGGCATAGGTTGGCATTAGCTATTATATGATTTACCAATCAGACGAATCCAAGCGCACATAAATAACCAGATTTTCTTACCTTAGCCATCTTCGCCTCGAAGAATCCCCCCATCCACCCCTAATCCTCCCTCTCTTTCCTAGATTAATCCAGGACAAGGAGGCATGGTGGTTCAGTGGTTAGCACTGTTGTCTCACAGCAAGAACATCACTGGTTCGAGACCTGGCTAAGCCAGTTGGCATTTCTGTGTGGACTTTACATGTTCTCCCCATGCTCACGTGGGTTTCCCCAAGGTACTCCACTTTCCTCTCACAGTCCAAAGACATGCAGTATAAGTGAATGGGATAAACCATATTGGCAGAGTATGTAAGTGTTTTAGTACTGAGCATTCACCGCATAGCCATATGCTGGTATAGTTGGCGGGTCATTCCGATGTGGCAACCCCTAATAATCAAGCAATGGGCCAAGCAAATGAATTCGGGGGAGCTCTCGAGACCTACCTGAGCTCAGAATCCCCTCTCTCCTGATAAAACTGGAGGAAGCCCGGGCTCAAGGATCTTCCAAGCTCAGGGCTCTCTCCCGAGACAGCATGCCAATGTAAGGGTCCATCTATTAGTCCTATGACGGAACTAACAGTATGCGTGTAAGCCTTTTTCTAGCACATCTGAAAAGAAATATTTTTACTTGTTAAAATTTATTTCAATTTGTTTCCAACTCCAACTCTGACTCCAATTCATAATAATTTAAATTTAGATTCATCCAAGCTAATTACCTTATAGGTTGTGATTTGGTCTAATTTAGATCGATCAACCTAATATATCCTTATTTTTACCGTTTACTCGAGTCAGTATGCTGGCCAGTTACATCTGCTCACAGACACATCCTCGCCAGTTCTGGTTCTTAGATAGAGGATAAAACTGTAAACTAATTTTCTTTAAGTAATATTAGAAAGTTTGATTTAGCCACTAGATTAAATCATACTAAATCAGTGATTGTCAGAAATCAACAGGTCTCTAATGCTGTGCCTATGCTCCATTCATTGAGCCTGAATGTATGACTAATCCTGGTCATAGGCTGCGGAAACATCAGCCTAAACAATCTACTAAATTTCAATGATTTCAGGAGATATTAGAGTTAAACAAGAATTTTACATTTATTTGTCAGGCAAATACTTTCCATTCCAATTCACATAATTAAACTAAATAAGCTGTAGCTACCCGCTGGTTATTAAAACAGTCCACGCTTCCAAATACTGATGTCCATATGTTTCATTTATTGAACACCGTGAAAACTAAAGGATAAACAAACAAACAACCCAAATGTTTTACACCAACACAAGCAAAAGGACATAAAAATAAACAAATAATATACAATGTTTCATTTACCGTGTTGGCCTGATAACCAGCAGTAAAATAAGCAGGAGCACCCAATAGGTGCCTGCATTGAGATCTCACTATGCTGTTCATACAACCTTTCGCAGGTTAAATAAATCAAAGGGGATCATGTGACCTCCGACTCAAGCCAACCGGAAACAAGGAAATTTATAACAAACAAATACGCTTTCAAATAATGAAATACAAAAATAAACCAAAAAATACAAGCTGATTGATCGGCGTCAGCTACATAAGCCAATTCAGATTGTACAACATCAATTACCCAAAGATACATTTAGGAGTTAGAGATTAATACCTGACTGTGTAGAAGTATGTTGCAGTATTTAAGCCTTGATGCAGAGCTCAGAGACTCAACACTGCAACGGGGTATCCTGGCTACAGAATCCCCCAGACCTTTCGCCTAAACACTCAAATCACCATAAATTCAAGACAATAAAAGCTTCACCAAGAACCTCGCCTGGTCATGAGCTGATGTAAAGACCATTTCCCTGGAGTGGAGCATCTGGCAAAGATCTTATCAAAGTCAAAACCCAAATTAACTGATAAAAGGGAGATTGTAAAATATTACAGTGAAACTAGGACCACTTTACCAATCCCACAGAGACATTTAAAATGACACCAAACATGAATATAGAGCCATACGATACACCTTATTAAAACTAAGACATTCTGTGTGGAACTGCTCTGGTGGAGAAGGTAAAGTCTAGGGCAAAGAGGGGGGCTCAGGACGCATGATTGAGACAACCTGAACAACTGGTTTCCTCCCAGATTGGAAAGTTTATTGTTTTAGTGCCTGCCCATTCTCGTGGTCTTGTCTCATGTGGAGTTCCATAACAGTTCTCAGGGTTTAACATTATGGAGAGATATAGCCATCCTTACACCAAACACGCTTTATTATCAATCATCAGCTAAGTGTGAACTCTTAAAATTTCAAATGTAGATGCACGCAAATAGACAGCAATGTGTATTGAAATGTGTATTATACACGTTCATAAACTAGGAGCCTCAGAAAAATGCAAAACAGCCAAATACAGCAATGTCTTTTTCTTTTATCCATAAATAACATTTGTATCAGAGCTAGAGCTTAGTGGTGGTTCATTAGAGAACGCAGCCTGTGGTTGCTCAACTACAAGTGCATATCTCATACTATAGGATCCTGATAACTCAATAGGCGCAGGGCTTTCTGCAAAGGTGTTGGTTCAGGTCAAATCTTATTCACACCTTAAACAAACCATACCAGAACTGTTTTGCATTTGGACTGAGACCACCTCGTTAGCTGGGTCTGGGTCCATTTGTTTGGTGTGCACCAGAGTGCGATTGCCGTATATACACCTGCCCAAATGATCCACACCAAAGACATACTTGTCAACCCTCCTATTTTTCTCGGGATTCTCCTTTATTTTACAATTCTATCCTGCTATTATCCTGTAAAGGCATTTTCCCATATTTCTCCTGCATTTTTAATCTTTCTATAAAGAGTGGCAATAAACATCAAAGAGCCAATCCTCCCTATACGCAACCCATACTGCCGAACCACCAGGGGACACCCCTTGCTCTTAAATGTTAATCTGTTCTGTACTTTCATTTTATTTAGGCATTAAAACACTTTGAAATAAATATAAAAACGTCGGGATTCCCTTCCTTTCCATTACAGGCACGTTGCCCCTCCTATGCAAAACTCAAAACAGTCTGTATCCCTTATTTTCACATCCCAATGTTGACAGGTATGACCAAAGCGAGAAATTAATTTGAAATAAATCCGACCCATTAAACAAGTGTGAATTAGGGGTGTTCATTTTTAGGGATATCACCATTCAATCCAAATGTTTTTATGCTTTTGTTTATGATTGAAATACATGTATAACAGTACGGGCATCTTAAAAGTGATTTATTTTAGTAACAAAGTTATATTCACTCTTACGTTTGTCCATCCTTGTCCAAATAAAACAAATTCTGCAGCATATGTACATGTGCTTGTTAATGCTTATTATTTTCTGTTTTTAACTCACATCCATGCAGGCCTACACCATCACACTCTAATTTGAATACAGAATTGATTCTGAACTTTTGAGAACTGATTCAGAATCACTAGAGAAAGAAGCGATGAATCGTTGAATCATTAGGTGCATTCGACATGAAGCACAGCTGCAGCCGGTGATCAACGAGATTAGCCGTGCGCAGGCGGGGGCGGAGTTGAAAACAGAGCCGTCAAGCCGGACACTTCGGGGCTCGAAGTTGCTACTGTCATGATGACCGATCACATGGCGTGATCATTTATTTATTTTGTTTATTTATTGCAATAACAACAAAATATTTACAGTACACATGAAACATACAGTCTCTACAAACTATAGTTCATTTTAAACAAGGGAATTATGAATTAAATTTAAGTAGCCTACATAACAAACACATGAGAAATAAGTGGAAAACGAGAGAGCACATAAAGAGGAAATAAATATCCATAAATAGGCCTATTAAAGAAAACATTAAGCACAAATTCTTGGAGTTTAAACATCAGTCTTTGGGCTACTAGATGTTGAATGGTATGTCAATACTGTTCCAGAGCTTGTTTGAATATACTAAAAAGGGTTTACATTTATTTACATTCAAAAAATATATAACTTTCCAATATATATTAGTGTAAAACCCAAAAACAAGGTGTTTTGATTAAGTCTTAAACAATGATTATTTTGGATAACAAAAACATTTTTTAAAAAGCACTTCAATCCATAGAGATTGAACAAAAGGACCACAATAACTAAATAGAAAATACCCAGAAAGAGCAGGTACATCAATGGCACTTTTAACATTTCTGCATAAATGGCTTGAAAGGAAATAAAATATTTTATAATCCTATATTTTTATATTTAATAAAATATTTTTTACTTAATTTGTTAAGAAATCTTCATAGAGGTGTCAGGATCAATGATGATAATTATTTTATTAAAAGTCTGTAAGACTTATTTGAGTTAATATTTGGTTAATCACTGAAATGTAAAATACAGTAGTCTGTATAAAAAAGGCTGAATAAACCTGTTCAAACAATCTAGACATTATGAACAAATTATTTAACAAAAGATGATACTGCAGTAAAACATTTGTAGTCTTTTAATAAGCCTGATGTGTACAAGATAGAGAGAGTATGAAAGTTAATTGTTTGTTTTAAAATTTGGGAATCGGAATTTGTCCAGTAATAAACCCGCAACACACGTGGTTGTTGTCATGCTGTGAACTCAGCCAATCGTGTAACATCAGTGTCGTCATCGCAGCTCCAGCAGGCGCTCTTCAGGTGCTGCGCGGGCTGAGTCAGTCGTCTGATCTCGGAGCGCTGTCGCGGTACTTTGATGACACATGTGACAGTCACATGGCGTCAGCGCAGCATCAATCCGGTGTCATGAGAAATCGGGTCCCCCCTGCAATCGAGTCCGCTTAGGACCCCGCTTAGGTCGTCTGCATTTAATGCCTGATCAAAAGTGCTTTTTATAGTCTATTCTCAGTCTTGAGATTTTAACAACACTTATCATATTAGTAACTTTATTTTAACAACGCTTATCATATTAGTAACTTTATTTTAACAACGCTTATCATATTAGTAACACTATTTTAACACTTATCATATTAGTAACATTATTTTAACAACACTTATCATATTAATAACATTATTATTGGTAAGTACAAGTTAAAGACATGCATAGTTAAAATAACTGAAACGGTTCTAAACATTTAATGAAGCCTTTTTGATGTTTTTATGTATTTATATGTAACATTATATATTTACATAAGAAATGGTAGCAAGTTTATCTAACCTAAAAGCACGAAAAACGAATTCTCCATGCCAC
This sequence comes from Danio kyathit, assembly GCA_903798195.1. Lineage (NCBI taxonomy): Eukaryota > Metazoa > Chordata > Actinopteri > Cypriniformes > Danionidae > Danio > Danio kyathit. The sequence goes on from LR812539.1 coordinate 39,410,397, forward strand.
AACACATGCCACATTATATATATATATATATATATATATATATATATATATATATATATATATATATATATATATATATATATATATATTAATCAGGCGCTACAAACTATACCTAATACAACTCCAGTGAACCAATAGGATCACCCAGGGTCCTAGGCGGACCCAATTGTCAGGGGGGACCCGATTTCTCATGACACCGGCCAAAATTTCTAACCAGCATGCACCGCTTTAAGACAGATTTCGATCGATCTGCGCAGCGCTGCATGAAGTTGAACGCACCTATTTTTTTTTCTCCCACCTAGTGTGAATACACTTTAACTCCTCCCCAAATTGCCATGTGCCCTCAGCGTGCTCTATCATTGGCTGTAGAACACATTTCACGCTGGATTTGTAATTGCAGACAGTTCCAGGTAATTAGCATGACAAATATTTTGTGAAGATTGATGACATGTCTTCTATTGTCTTGATAATTCACATTGCATGATTGTCACTCATGAGAATGATTTGTTCTGGCTGGCTTCATCATCTTCATATGTTTAACACTTAACATTTGAAATATTTAGTTCATGAATTGAGTTCAAGTACATGATTGCATTCAAGTTATGAATTGAATCTTTAAAGCGTTTCTGCCTAAATGAATAGACGCAGACCTGAAATAATGAGCGCCTCATCATTGACCCATTTCCATGCGCTGAGCTTATTTACTGGTCTCTCTGCGGCCTGCACTGACACAACACCTCCACTAATGATAGCTGGGATGTGCCGTTCTCAGTCATGTTGCCCTCGTATTAAATATTGCGGCAGTCTTTTCATAAGAGGACACAGTGAGCTGATTTCATTTATCCTTAAATGACTCAGCATCAAAATTAAAAAACACCCACACAAGCTACATTTTTTTTGTTTTCCTCAGGCTATGGCTTTGCTATTTAAACATCTCTAACTTTGCAGTAACTGTCTTTAGAAATATTGTTTGTTTGCTTTTTCATTTAGAAACCTTTTAATCTAGAGCATTTTTTCCCCATATTAAATAGGATGTAATGGGTTGCAAATGGATTGGGCATGTTCATATTTAACTAGTGTGGTAATTAGAATATCAAATATGTAAGTTGTTGTGGAAAATGTTTTTTTTTTATCAGATTGAAAGATGAGACAGTCATTGTGGCTGTCAGTTGCGTTTGGGCTTAAAAAAAAGCAGATTTATCCTTGACTGGCTGGGTTTATGTTTTTTTTTCTCTAGTGATCCAAGTCTTTTCCGAAGAATCTCAATGGCTCAATAGAGTTAAAGAATGTCAGAGACTGATGTGATATGTGACACTCTATTTCTAGCCAGTTATTGTCACAGTTATGTACAATAGAGATCAATATTAAGTAATGATTTACAAAGACATTTTTTTCAGAAATAATCTTCATTGCTTTATGATATTTTTTTTTGTATCTATACCATGCCAGTAGAACAGTGTTTTACAATATGAACAAGACATTTACACACACACACACACACACACACACACACACACACACACACTAAATTAATTAATTAATTAATTAATAAAAAATAAAAAAAATTATATAATATATTATATAAATAATATATATATATATATATATATATATATATATATATATATATATATATATATATATATATATATATATATTTATATATATATATATATAGTGGAAAATTGTTATGATTGCCAGCGATGTAACCCTGGATGTACACTCACCGGCCACTTTATTAGGTCCAACTGCTCGTTAATGCAAATTTCTAATCAGCCAATCACATAGCAGAAACTCTGTGCATTTAGGCATGTAGACATGGTCAAGATGATCTGCATCAGAATGGGGAAGAAAGGAGATTGAAGTGACTTTGAATGTGGCATGGTTGTTGGTGCCAGACAAGCTGGTCTGAGTATTTCAGAAACTGCTGATCTACTGGGATTTTCATGCACAACCATCTCTAGGGTTTACAGAGAATTGTCAGAAAAAGAGAAAATATCCAGGGAGTGGCAGGCAAATGCCTAGTTGATGCCAGTGGTCAGTGGAGAATGGCCAGAATGGTTGCAGCTGATAGAAAGGCGACAGTAACTCAAATAACCACTCGTTACAACCGAGGTGTGCAGAAGAGCATCTCTGAATGCACAACATGTCGAACCTTAAGGCGGATGGGCTACAGCAGCAGAAGACCACACCGAGTGCCATTCCTGTCAGCTAAGAACAGGAAACTGAGGCTACAACTCGTACAGGCTCACCAAATTTGGATAAAAAAAGATTGAAAAAAGTTGCCTGGTCTGATGACTCTCGATTTCTGCTGCAACATTTGGATTGTAGGGTCAGAATTTGGCATCAACATGACGAAAGCATGGATCCATCCTGCCTTGTATCAATGGTTCAGGCTGCTGGTGGTGGTGTAATGGTGTGGGGAATATTTTCTTGGCACACTTTGGGCCCATTAGTACTAATTGAGCATCGTGTTAACGCCACAGCCTACCTGAGTATTGATGCTGACCATGTCCATCCCTTTATGACCAAAGTGTACCCATCTTCTGATGGCTACTTCCAGCAGGATAACGCTCCATCTCAAAAAAAGCGTGAATCATCTCAGACTGGTTTCTTGAACATGACAATGAGGTCACAGTACTCAAAGGGCCTCCACAGTCACCAGATCTCAATCCTTTAGAGCACCTTTGGGATGTGGTGGAACGGGATATTCGCATCATGGATGTGCAGAGGACAGCAACTGAGTGATGCTATTATGTCAATATGGAGCAAAATCTCTGAGAAATATTTCCAGTACCTTGTTGAATCTATGCCACAAAGGATTAAGGCAGTTCTGACGGCAAAAAGGGGTCCAACTCAGTACTTGTAAGGTGTACCTAATAAAGTGGCGTGTGTGTGTGTGTGTGTGTGTGATGAATACAGTCCCAGTAATCAGTAATGATAAGCTACAGCTGTGTGTGTGTAATCAAGAGGTGAGCTGAAACTGGTGTGTAAGTGCGGTACATGACGGGATATGTAGTTCATGTGAAAGACAGGGAGCATTCTCCAGCCATCCAAAGAGGGCTACAATGCTGGTAATCATAACAAAAATACAATGGTCCGAGTTAAAGAACAGCAATGTCTGTAACACAAAAAAAGATTACAGATAAAATTTCTGAAAATCACAGGTAATGCAAAATCGAAGATTTGAAGAACTTGAAAGAAATAAAAACTGAAATGATTTAATTTAACTCTAGATTTCCATCTGAATCAAAGTTCTTAAATTCATTTCAGCAGTTTGAAACAGCTAAAAAAAAAAGACTAATTTTTGGCAGGAGTTTGTATTGGCTCCTAAACACCTTTGAGCCATCATTAGTCAGTGGCAATTATGCAATCAGTGGCTGTGTTCAAGAACTCTGGTCAGACCGGAGAACAACATTCCAAACAACAACACTAGTCACTGGAGAACTGGAGAATCGAGTAGCAGAGCTGGTACAGATGTATCCAAACATGTACAATTGCTCGCATAGAGATTTTAAAGTCTCAGAGGGGAGTCAAGAAGCTCACCTCACTGAATCACATCTTTTATTTGACTTTGCGCACATCGATGTTGCCTTTTGGTCTCTGTCCATGGCAAATAGAAAAGTGTGTAAAGATGTAAAGCAGAGATTATTTTCGTGAATAAGGATGTTTGCCAGATGTTTATGAAACTGTTCTTCTTTCTCTCCCACTATATTTGTGTTTAGGGGTAGACACGAGAAGCATGACACATTTTAAAAAACGCCTACTGCAGCGCAGGCATGTTGGAGTTTTAAGAACAGTATACCATCACTATTACCATACCAAATTAAACAAGATCAAAATGACAGAACCCTGACAATTACATAGCAGAATTAACCTAAAAATCTTGGTGCCAGTCAGTGGGGTAATTCCGATAAATTTCAGGCCTCTGTGTGTGAATGTTTGTCAGACGTATGGAGAACTAGATTGAATTCTTAGACAGAAATGAGACTTCCTTCTGTTTCTGACCCCATCGAATATCCTCAAGCACCTCTGACCTTACTGGTTGTGCAGAGTGTACATTTCTAATATTGTTCACTGTTGGGCCTTTTTGCTATCATAAGATATTATCAGTGAACCTAAATATCCTGTTAGCTCTGAGTGTGAACATATTTCATTCAGGGATTCCCGTCTGGTTGCTTAAATTTCATATATTTGCCACTGATCAGGTTAGTCACTAGTTTTCTTTTTTATGTCATTTATTTTATTAGTCAAATGAAATGTTGAATAGGGCATTGAGAAACCTTCACATTCTGCTTGGGCCTCTTCTATTGTGTTGGTCTCCGAAAAAGATTAAGTTAATGCTACTACAGAGAGATGCCTATACAAAACATCCCTACAATATGGAAGTCTCACTTAAGTACAGCTATATTTTCCACCATAGATTGAGATGGTGGCTATTGGCAGATAACTATAACCCCAGAAAACAAGTCTGTAATGAACCTTATTGACATTTATGTCCGTCAGAAAAACACCACACACGATGTAACAAACAAAAGAGAAAATGCTTTACTTTAAGAACAGGGGCAAATTAAATGTGGGTACCAGGGCAAGAGATCTAGATGTCAAAGGCTACACGCGATTATCACACCCATTCCTTTACACACAGTGAGTTTAACACATTACTACAACAGTGTTTCGAATAGCACCCAACACCTCAATCTACACTGCACACAAAATTAAGGCGCATCTCTTATAATCATATCTCCCTCTCACTCGCCTCCTGCACTAATCACCTTTCACACACATAATCACACTCAACATACAACAGGTATAAACACAAATGAAGGTTTAAAAAGACTTCCCTCCACACAGCCTTTGAGACCCAGCCAATGAAAAAGGCACCAGCGTCATCACACAAAGCAGGAAAGAGCACACATTGCCGCTATAGGATTCGTCCGTCCACAGTCTAGAGGCGGGGCCTGGATGCTCAGTCTATTCATAAAATGTGGTGAGAAGGCGGGGCTTGACTCCACTCACCGCAACACATGACTTGGTAAGGAGAGAGGCTTAGGCCAAGGTAGTGTCACTAAACATTTATTATAGTAATTACCAAACTGTTCCAGCCTATGGAAGAAAAATATTCTTCTGTGTAAGAACAATATGAAATAGTTGAAGGCAAACTAAATAACTGAACTCTTCTGGAAAAATGAACAAGTGAACAGAATCAATGTTCCTGCTACCTTTGCCTAAACATTCACAACCATTAAGTGAATGTCACTTAGGAGTAAGTCACTTAGGAACTTACAAAGCTTACCAGAAACTGTGGTTTATTGCCAGCCATGTGGACATCTGTGAAACCATATGTGATAGGGTGTATGAAATGTGGAACCTTGAAAAATGTGTTTCACAATCCTGCTGGGAAAATTCAACAACTGATCACCACTCATCTAAACAAGATGCTGGGAGTGAATATCATGGGTCCACTGCCTCGCAGCTCTCACAGACATGAATATCTACTAGTATTTGTAGATTATTACATTCTATTGGTTGAACTATTCCCCTGTGCAAAATGCCACTGCTCAGATGGTTGTTTCCCACCTTGCAGAAGAAATCCTCACTCTGTGGGTGTGCCTCATTTCATTGTCTGACCAAAGTATGCAGTTCATGTATTTCAAGAACCACCTTTCAAGAAATCTGTGCTAAATGGAATGTAACACAGACTACAAATGACTACAGTGTACTATCTCCAGACCAACTTAACAGAATGAGTAAATAGAACATTAAAACAGATGACTGCAGCGTATGTAGGAGATAATCATAGAAAATGTCACCAATGTCACTCAACACAGCAGTACAAGAAACCATTGGCATGTTTCCAGCTGAGCTTCACATAGGAAGAAAATTACACTGAGCTTCACATGGGAAGAAAATTACAGGGGCCCACAGACAAACTACTCCATGGACAAAATATAAAATTTCCTATTACTGATCCCTGATGTCACAAAACATCTATCCAAGCCGCAAGCTAGAGCCAAAGAATGCAGCAAGAAAGCATCAATAAGACAACTCTGTAGCTACAACAAAACCTAAAGATATGACACCTATAAAGAAAAGCAACACAGGCCTATTGTGGATACGTACCCCTGTTTACATTTCTGGAGAGCGTGAATTATGTAGCCAGAGGTACGTCTGACTGCATTTTCTTTAAAACGAACGCTATGGGGTGTAATGATGCCACCGACGGCTTCTGTTCATTTTAGTGCTACCAGCTAACCGCTTACCTCCATACGGGCGGCCTTTCCAGTGTTACCAGTTTGTCCAGTTGCTCGCCGCATACGTTGGTGGACTTGGGATGTGGAGCAAAGTTAACCACAATGACAGGGTTCGAGTCCGGCGAGGAATGGTTCCAGAAACCAGGTTAAACACAAGCAATAAAGAAGTAAATACAATAAACAAGCAACAGGCTGAATATGTGGTGAAATCACGTGGCCGCGGCGGCTATTCTTTTTCAAGATTGCTTTTGAAAACACTATCGGTTGGGTTTAGGGAAGGGGTGGGTGGGTCAGTCGGTCAGTCATTTAGTCGACAGCAAGCTGGTCTTGTCAGCTGAAGTGTATATTGCACCCTCTGGTGGATTTACGTGAGAAGAGGACATGTGAGAGGAATTTGTGATCATCATACACAGTGTCTTCTGGTAGATTTGTGAAAACAAAAACTGCGAATATACGTACTTAACAGAGCTTAACATTAACTTTTTTGATCACCAGCCACTGTGGCTAGTAGATTTCCAACATTACTAGCCACTCGCCATTTTCACTAGCCACACTTTTGTTGTTGAGAAAAATATATTTTATATGCATAAATATGACTTTGACATGCTAAAATTACTTGATTTAGATGTGTTATGTCCACATGCCTTCTCATTTATTTAACGTCTTGTGTGTATTGTGTATTAGCTTGCTCAGTGTGTATGATCAAATGGGTTGTGTCGCAATGCAATCAGTTTTTATTTACGACTTTTCAGGGCTCAAAATTGAGGATTTACCAAATTTATCTCTGACCACACCAAATAAGTATTTTTTAGCCACAATTTTTTATTGTGTCAAAACAAGACAAATACAGCTGTATAGGTGCACTTTTTAATTCAACAAAACTTATCGTTTAAAAAAACATATTTAAAAAAAGAAATATTGTCAAGTATCTAAAATATGCACAGTAATCTGTCCTGGCTAAAAGTCCCAGATCACCAGTTAACATAAACGGGGAGTAATCACCCATTAAAGCAATGTTATTATAAAGAAATATAATTAAAACAAATTAACAAATATAACTGTAAGCAAAAAAAAGCAGGTGAAACATGTTTGATAATGAAAGGATGATCACGCGCACGGTTAATATAGGCCTGTAAATGAAAGCAGTGACCGCTGCTGCTTACAAAAGAATATGTGTATTTTTGTTTTAATCTTGAGCTCTTGAAAGCAGCAGGACTGTGGGTGCACGATCATCGCTCTTTGTCCAGTTTATTTCAAAGGGAACCGATCGCACCAGTTGCCCTTCCTCTAGGCACGGTGACGGTTTCTTCGCGCAAGTAAGCGGGAGCGCGCACGCTTTTTAACAGTCGCGCGCATCACATCATCTGTGCGCACGAGTGATCATCCTCTCGTTCAGTATTTACCTGCTTTCTGCTTGCAGTTATTTTTGTCAGTCGTGCTGCTTCTCGATTCTAAGATCACATTTGCACGAATATTTGGCCACGATTATTTTCAAACACTGCTTTTAAGAAAACTACAATTTAAAAATGATTTCCAACCAGCCAACGTGGCTAGTGGAGGTGTCTGTCTAACCCGCCAAAGCAGAAATCTACCCGCATTTGGTGGGTTGGCGGGTGTTAATGTAAAGCCCTGGTACTTAAGGTTATGTATTTCACTGTCCCCAGAAATGTAGACCTCATGCGCAATGAGCCTGGGTTTGAAGAAAAAGATTAGGCATGGATGAAAAATTTTCCATTCAAGTGAACTTCACAATTTTAGTGCTAATCGTTCTAACAAATAGAAATGACCCTATAGAATAATCAAACATCTTGGACTACTAAATTAGCCTTAAACAGTAAAAATAATTTAATTAAATAGTCATTAAATAATTCCGTCTGGGGATTGACTGGTGTCTCTGGAATCCATTTAAGTTTAGTAAACTGACTAACTATGTTTCCATCCAAAGATGGTAATTAAACTGTTAAAAAAACTGGAATATTGCATAAAATATTTAAGAAAAAGCACCAATTCCATCGATCAAAGAACAAAATTGTCACTTCCTGATAAACTGGCACCAAATACCATAAATAAAAACGGATTTTGCCGTGGTAGGAGAAGCCACTGTGGGCCTTTTTTCTTATTTAGTAAATTATTTTCATCAAGACATAGACAAAACATAATGAATGTACGTTGACTTTTGGAAGAATGCTTTTTTTTTCACTCAAGACAGTTCTGGGGGGTAATAATACTGACCAATTTTGATGACAGACTTTGGCTAAGGGTTTTTGGAATGACCAAAACAACATTTTGGATATTTTATAATGTGGTTGGTCTGCTGGTTTGTTCAAATTAATGCTGTCCCATCGCACCCATTTTTTTGTTACCACATGATCTGTAAAAACAAAATTATTACTTTGTTTGATGCTCATGCTTGAATCTATTCATTAAATGTGTGTCCATCATAGTTTATGCACATTTTCTTTTATCAGATAAATAGTTTATCCTACTCAGTTGTGCCCATACGTTTTTTCAAAATTTATATGCATCTTGGGGTCTCTATTAAGATTTTTTTTTTTATATGATAGATCAAAATGCACATAAAAATAGGTGGATAGAAACATCTACTGCCATGTTCTAGAAACAAGTTTGAGATGATTTGAGCTTTGTGACATGGTGTGTTATCCTGCTGGAAGTAGCAAAACAAGATGAGTTCATGGTGACCATAAAAACTTGGACTTGGTCAGCAACAATACTAGACTTTTTATGTTTAAATGATACTCATTTGCTACCAGGGGGGCTGTGATGTGCCTCCAACACCATTACATCACCACAAGCCTAAACTATTGATAAAAGGCTGAATGAATCTGTGCTTTTCTGTTTTTTTATGCCACATTCTATCCCAACCATTTCTGTTCCACAGCAGAAATCGAGACTTATGAGATCAGAAAAGCTTCAATCTTTTATTGTCCTTTTTGATTGAACCTGTTTAAATAGTTGTCTGTTTGCTATTTTGATCCAACATGACTGCTCAAAGTTTTTTTGAGCTACTGTTGTCTTTTTATCAGCTAAATTAGTCTGGTCAGTTTCCTCTGGCCTTAACAAGGCATTTATTTTAGGGATGTCCCAATCAGGGTTTTTTTTCCCTCGAGTCCAAGTCATTTGATTTTGAGTATCTACCAAAACCCAATCCGATACTTTTATAATACATAAAAAAAAATAATAATAAAGAAGAGCGAAGAAACATATCCAGGATGTTCCTTATGTTTTATTTAATTTACCTTACTTTAACATTCAGCGTCTCTGTTAACAAACAAAGCACTTCTGTGAGGTAACTTGAACAATCGAGAAATAAATAACTTAAATTGTTCAATTTTGGACTTTAGTGCAACAGTAAATATACTCTCACAGTTTTGTGTACATGCACATCTCACAGTTTGCTATGGCAATGTTGTCATCATCAACTTTATAATACCTCCAGACTACAGACATACATGCACTTTCTGCTTCAAGCTGCTTCCGTGTTCTACTTTGCTGGCATTTAACAAATAGCATCTCTGCAACAAAGTGATGTCATGCAGCACACGTTACTGTTTCTGTGTGGAGTCACGTAAGAGATCTAAGTCTGTACCATCTCATGACAATATATAGATACATATATATTCGAGTCCCGATCGAGAGGTAACATCCAATTCTGATCGAGTCTGAAACCACGTGATCGGGCTCGATTTCCGATTACACCCACAGAACTCGTACTCTGGGTTTCTATTTATAACCGTTCTCTGTGAAAACTAGAGATGATTGTGTATTTAAATCCTAATAGATCAACGGTTTCTGATATTCTCAAACAAGCTCCTCTGACACCAGCAACCATGAAATATTCAAAGTCATTTTTTTCTCTATCTCTGATTCCTGGTTTGAAATATTACAAAAAAAATTTCAACATATTTTTGATAGTATATATCATTTTTGTCCTAGTGTCTTGGGTCATAGATAAGGAAACATCACGAACAAATGACCAATGTTTCCATTGAAGTTAACAAATCCTGTATATATTTTACAGAGGCACTAATAGGGAGGGCAGAGGCTGCATTTAGAAGCTGCTCTTACATCAAAGGCCTTTTAAGAATCATCTTGCCTGAGCGGACAAATCATTGTATCTAAATTGTTTCCCTTTTTCATTCAAGCACAGGTGTGCATGTAAGTCCATTCATCATGAGCAGTTTGAGGTTTCATCAGAGATGTGTTGTCCTGCAAGCCAGATAAATTATTTATGTTGCTGATGAGACTTTCAGATGCTCAGAGGCAGCGCTGGGTTTTCTGCTTTCAATACGCATAATGAAGACTTTAGGGAAAGTTCAGCCATACGTCTTTATTCTCTCGCTTTTGTCTTTTTCCTCACATCTCTCGGCTTCTGTTCCAAAACATACTCCACCGTCTCGCTGTCTACTGCCTACACAGACAGTTGTCTTTCATAGTGACATCCTAACTCAAATGAGCAGCTGAGACTCTGGAAAACACTATGGACGTTTTTGAAGAAATTATATCAAATAGTCTCCTTCATGTTCCACAGCAGTTTCAAAGTGAAATGTCTAATGAGTGACAGTAAAAAGTGTGTGTAGTTTTCTAAGAAACAGATAAGTGTTACTGTGTCAGTATTGGATATTTTGGTTTGTGCTCGTATCATGGTAGTTTGGAAATCAAACGGCCAATAAGTGGCAGTAAAAGATTAATGCTGCATTGTGTTTGAAATTAATTGCCTTTCCCAATTTGCAACTGGACGTACGCATTTTGTGAAGTGCCCCTGCCATTTTACCTCGTTCAAGGTTGTGAGGTTTTCAGTTAAATCATGTCTGACAGGACTCATCCCCAGGAACCCACATTTATTGCATTAGAAAGCCAAATATATAGAGATAGATGTGTATTAGTTTACAATTAATTAATTGTAAGAGTTTTGAGTTGATATAATTCAAACATTTTAAACTAACACATTGTAATCTTCATTGGTTGGTAATCTGTCAAAAGACATTTTAATTTCAACTGGAAACTGTAGTGATTTCTATGTGATTCCTTACAGTCTGCTAATGAGAATTGGTTGGCATGTACAGGAGTGGTAAATGGTGTGTTTCAATCCGGCTACCACTGCACGTATATTTCAAACCTGTGGGAAGCACTGTAATTGATGCAGTTGTTTTCCAATTAGGTGGTGTAACAAATACATTTCAATTTTAATTAAGTGTTGTTCACTTAAGTAATAATAATAATAAACACAACATTGGTTTAATAAGTATTTTGTGACACCCACATCCGTCATTAAAAATGCAGGTTTATGTTTTAAATAACTCTGAATCGCACTGAACCATTTTAGGCCCATATAAACTATAAAACGTCTATGCAAATGGTAACACTTTATTTTGATGGTCTATTTGAATATTAGTAGACTGTCTGCTTAATATCTGTTGATACTGCTCCTTCAACAGACATTTAACTGACTATAAGAAACGTTTCAAGTACATGTCAACTTACACTAACCCTAACCCCAATCTACTTATAATCTAATGAGAATTAGTTGGCATGTAGATGCAATGTAACTAAATTCAACAAACGGACCATCAAAATAAAGTGTGACCATGCAAATAAATGCAATACTATACAGTATGTAAAAACTAAATTATTATATACTCTGACAAGCCTATGGCCTATAAAAAAGGTCAATATTACCTTGTTGTTGAGACAGAAGAAATTAGTTAAAATAATATAGGCTAGAATTTAAATAATATAGCCCACTTTGCAGCTTTCTTTTAAATTATAGTAGGCCTATTTAAAAATAGTGGCAGACCGTTTCTCAGTGTTTCACTGGTAATGTCTTTAAATAATTAGGCCTATTTATTTATTCATTTATTATTTATGTACAATAATTAAGGCATAAAATGAGAAAGTAAAACTGTAAATGAAAAAGCTTATTTATTGACTTTCTTAGGCCTATCAAAATAACAAACATTGCACATCTCTCTTTATTTTTTTATATGTTTATTATTTATTTATGCCTACTTATTTGTATGTATGTTTGTACTTTCATTTTAGTTGTCTTTTATTTCTTTAATGTTCCTTTCCAAAATTGATCCTCATTTCACTTACCAAGTTTACAATGATAATAAAGCATGTTAACACGTTTTTAATGATTAATGAAGGAATTATAATGCTTTGTTTCATTATTTCATCTTTATTTACAAGTAGCAGGGTATTTACAGCTACTGTATAGGCCAGGGGTGTCCAAACTCGGTCCTGGAGGGCCGATGTCTTGGAGAGTTTAGCTCAAACCCTAATCAAACACACCTGAAGCAGCTAATCAAGCTCTTACTAGATATACTAGAAACCTTCTGGCAGGTGTGTTGAAGCAAGTTGGAGCTAAACTCAGCAGGACACCGGCCCTCCAGGACCGAGTTTGGACTTCCCTGGTATAGGCTATTTCTGTCTGTCAGCATCCCGTCTTTTTGTGCCCCCTGACAGCATAGTCGCAAATTGTAGTTATACCTAAAAACATGTTCTTACTCCTTTAGAAAGGCAGTGGTACAAGTTGCCGATGGCCGATAGACATCACGATGCTGAGCTAGCACTGTCGAACCTCTGCCCCGCCACCGTCCCAAACCCGCTCGTGAAAAATACACACTCAGGCCCTGTTTACACTAATACAGCTTAGTTTTAAAATGGCATTTTAGAACAAAAATGACCCACGTCCACACTGGTGTTTCATCTAGCATTTCTGAACAGCCCTCCGTCTACTGAAAACGCACATCACGTGACCACACCAACACATACACACACACATACAGCCACACATACACACACACAGCAACAGACACACACACACACTGTCATGCGCTTGTTTGAACTCCAGAGAACAGTGTACATTGGACAGTTTATCATGGATGTATCGCTGGATTGTGTCTCACTATAGTTGTTAAACGTGATATTTAATTAATCTTGTCTCTATCCAGGGCTTAATTTGTGTCGGAACATGACGAATCCGGATCCGGCACCGCTGAAATCTGATCCGGCATCTCATTTCACCGATCTCCCTCGTCAACCGCCCTCCTCCCCTGTCCGCTGTTCATTTTCACTTTCTTCCGCGATTCTCCAACCCTCTTCACTTTCGTCCGCGACACCCCAGCGCCGCTCACTTTCATCTGCGAGACCCCCGTGCCGCTCACTTTCGTCTGCGACACCCCTCCGCCATCCACCGCAACAAACAAATGACTGACACGGATCACTCTGCCTACTTATGCCAGAGTCCCGCGGAAAAAGTGATTGACAGGTGGTAATTTGTGTGTAACTTATCTTTATGATTTATGATTTGGGTATGGGTAAAACAAAGACCAGGTAGTTGAAACGGTAGGCTACACATGATTAATTCATTATGAATTAATTAATTATTCATAAATAATTAATTCACCTCCCCTATGAAGACGATGCCATCGTCCATCGCGATGTTTCATATTAGACATCGTACGATGCTAAATTGGTCAACATCGCCCAACCCTATCCCAATATTATTCTACCTAATCTAACTACTGAATTAACTACGAATATGCAAAGAATTAGGAGTGTATTAAGACAAAAGTCAGAGTTGATGTTTTTTTTAATAGCAAGAATTGTACCTTAGAAAAGAATGTAATGTAATGTAATCAGGGCTTAACATTAACTTTTTTGATCACCAGCCACTGTGGCTAGTAGATTTCCAACATTACTAACCACTCGCCATTTTCACTAGCCACAATTTTCTTGTTGGGAAAATATATTTTATATGCTTAAATTTGACTTTGACATGCTAAATGACTTGATTTAGATGTGTTATGTCCACATGCCTTTACATTCATTTAACTTCTTGTGTGTATTGTGTATTAGCTTGCTCAGTGTGCATGAGCAAATGGGTTGTGTCGCAATACAATCAGTTTTTGTTTCACGACTTTTCAGGGCTCAAAATTAAGGATTTACCCAAATTTATCTCTGACCACACCAAATTAGTATTTCTTAGCCACAATTTTTTATTGTGTCAAAACAAGGAAAATATAGCTGTATAGGTGCACTTTTTAATTCAACAAAACTTTTCTTTAAAAAAAAACATTACATTTAAAAAAGAACTATTGTCATGTATCTAAAATATGCACAGTAATCTGTGCTGGCTAAAGTTCCCAGATCACCAGTTAACTAAACATAAACTGGGATTAATCTCCCATTAAAGCAATGTTATTATAAAGAAATATAATTAAATCATATTAACAAAAATAACTGTAAGCAAAAGAAAGCAGGTGAAACATACTGTGTTTGATAATGAAAGGATAATCACGCGCGTGGTTAATATAGGCCTGTAAATGAAAGCAGTGTCCGCTGCTGCTTACATAAGAATATGTGTATTTTTATTTTAATCTTGAGCTCTTGAAAACAGCAGGACTGTAGGTGCACGATCATCGGTCTTTGTCCAGTCTATTTCAAAGGGAATCGATCGCACCAGTTGCGCTTCCTCTAGGCACGGTGACGGTTGCTTCGCGCAAGTAAACGGGAGCGCGCGCGCGCTTTTTAACAGTCGCGCGCATCACATCATCTGTGCGTGCGAGTGATCATCCTCTCGTTCGATATTTACTTGCTTTCTGCTCGCGCGAACACAGTTATTTTTGTCAGTCGTGCTGCTTCTCGATTCTAAGATCACATTTGCACGAATATTGGGCCACGCTTATTTTCAAACCCTGCTTTTAAGAAAACTACAATTTAAAAATGATTTCCAACCAGCCAACGTGGCTAGTGGAGGTGTCTGTCTAACCCGCCAAAGCTGAAATCTACCCGCATTTGGCGGGTTGGCGGGTGTTAATGTAAAGCCCTGAATGTAATGTGTATTTATATAGTGCATTTATTGTGTATGGCCATACACCCAAAGCGCTTCACAATCATGAGGTGGGTCTCTCCACACCACCACCAGTGTGTAGCATCCACTTGGATGATGCGACGGCAGCCACAAAACAACGGCGCCAGTGCGCTCACCACACACCAGCTATTGGTGGAGTGAAAAGACAGTGATAGAGCCAATTCATTGGATGGGGATGATTAGGAGGCCATGATGGGTAAGTGCCGATTGAGGGACTTTGGCCAGGACACCCCTACTCTTTACGAGAAGTGCCATGGGATTTTTAATGACCACAGAGAGTCCATCGCGATGTTTCACATTAGACATCGTACGATGCTACATTGGTCAACATCGCCCAACCCTATACCGATATAATCTAACTACTGAATTAACTACTAATATGCAAAGAATTAGGAGTGTATTAAGACAAAAGTCAGAGTTAATGTTTTTTTTAATAGCAAGAATTGTACCTGTAAGTATGACGTTTTAATGATTCACATATGACTTGTCCAAAATATTGGTCAAATAATGTTCCATTGTCGTAATTTAGATGTAGTAAACGGAAGAACATACACTAAAAAAATGCTGGATTACTGTAACCCAGTTTTAGGTCATATATGGACAAACCCAATCATTGGGTTAAAAAGGTTAACCATAATTTAATTTTAATCCAACACTGGGTTTGCCCCAAATATATATATATATATATATATATATATATATATATATATATATATATATATATATATATATATATATATATATATATATATATAGTGCTCGATTGAGTACACCACATTTTGAACATGATTGTTTGTTTCCATTTCTCAGTGAATATTGGCCATGTATTTTGGTGCATTTACACAAAACAGATTTATTAAAGAGATATATTTATTAAAATAATATTTTAGTCACCAAACATATTTAGAAATTCAAAGATAATATAATTAAGTTCAAGCTAAATATTGCAACAACAAAAAAATACAACCTACAAAATTTCAACTAAATTTTTCAATTTTTGGCTTCTTGATTTTTCCTCTTTTTTAAATTTGTATTTAACATTTTTCTATAACATATACATTTGGCTGTACTAGTTTTTGGACAGTTATCATAAGTTATTTTGTTAAATAAACTCCAGATTTGGCTTCAGTACTGACTAATCTAATGTATATGCACAAATATAATATTGTATAGTTTCCTATGGGCGTCACGGTGGCGCAGTGGGTAACACGATCGCCTCAGAGCAAGAAAGAAAGTTCGAGCCCCGGCTGGGTCAGTTGGCATTTCCGTCTGGAGTTTGCATGTTCTTCCCGTGTTCGCATGGGTTTCCTCCAGGTGCTCTGGTTTCCCCCACAGTCCAAAGACGTGCGGTACAGGTGAGTTAAATAAATAAAAAAAAATAATTGACTGTAGTGTATGAGTGTGAATGAGTATATAGGTGTTTCCCAGTGTTGAGTTGCAGCTGGAAGGGCACCTGCTGCGTAAAACATGTGCTGGATAAGTTGGCGGTTCATTCCGCTGTGGCAACCCCTGATTAATGAAGGGAATAAGCCGAAAAGAAAATGAATGAATTAATGAATAAATTGCTTGCTATTAAAAATCTGAATTTAAAAGATAGATTTGTGAGGGGTGTACTTATACATTATGCTGAGCACTGTATACAGTATATACACAACATATCACGCAAAATGTTTCTGTATGTTAAATGACTGAAAACTTATTTTCCTGAACAAATATGTCAAACCTAGTGGTTTGAAGGATAATGGCAAAGTATAAATAAACTTTAGTCACATTTCTGGGTTTCTCAGCAGTGGAAGTCACCAGAGTAAACTTGAAGCACAATGAATGGAAGAGTACAACAAATACATTACTATTTGGTCAAATAATAAACAACAGTGTTATCAAGACATTCAGAAAAAGGAAATAAATTATGTGAGACTGATAACAGCAGCCAGAAGAATCATGTCAAATTTACTGTCTTGTCCATACAATTAGTTTAATTCAAATTTGTATTATTATTATTTTTTGTTCTTTGATGCAAAGATGATATAATACAAAGTATAGCTTTATAATATACAAACATTTTTTTATCTAAAAATTAATCCTTTAAAGGATTTATGATGCTGTTAAAGAGTTAAGATAAATGTGTCTTGTGAAAAGGGTCTATCAGGAAATTAATGAAGTTAAAGTAGAGTTATTAGGTATTTTGGGGCTCTGTTGTGATCCTTAATTATTTTAACTTGTCATAAAAATATTATTGTAAATAAATCCATTTCTCTCTTTCTGTCCTTTCTCATCATTTCAGGCTTTTTATAGCAACTTGCAGGCTTCTGATTGGGTATTATGTCATACATTGTGATACTCTTCAGATAACTTACCATTCTCATTCCGTCCCTTCTGTGACAGTAAGTATATGAACAGTTTATAATGAGAATGACAGTTAAACAGAGATACTAGCCTCTTTCACAGTGATACCGGTAAATATCCAGAAAATGACTTTACCAGTAAATTCAAAAAAGTGCTGTTCACACAGGCATGGACTTTCTGGAATTTTTTCGCAAAAGACCATTCACTCATCCATTCAAACATACCGGTTAAATGCAGTGGTGTAAAGTAACTAATTACAAATACTCAAATGACTGTAATTGAGTAGTTTTTCTCAGGAATTGTAATTTACTGAGTAGTTTTAAAAATGTGTACTTTTACTCTCCCTTGAGTACATTTTTAGTGCAGTATCTGTACTTTTACTCCACTACTTTCCTTCAACCTGCAGTAACTACTTTATTTTTCTTGTCCATGGGGATTAAATCAGTCCTGTGATTCCTGTCCAATCAAATCACACATACCGTAGAAGGTAAATCACATCATAATGAACTACCTTAAGACGTGTGCACTTTATAATTGCAGCAAACTGTTTGGAAGTATTAAAAGTGTCCATGAAGATGTTCAAAATCTTTACGTGCATTGACCCAGAGACTGTTTAGATGCATGTCATTGATGAGAAGATGACGGATGTTTACTGTATGATGATCGAAATGGCCTTAAACACCCAGCAGGCACAGGATGTCAACATGACGTCTGATTGACGTTATAAACCCTAACGTCATGAGGACTTTGCATTTTGTTTGGAAATGAAAATTGGGTTGACGTCAGAACTTAACGTCAGGCCAATGTGCAATGTCCAACCTAAAACCAATCAAATATCAACGTCTAATGATGTTACAGCTTGACATTGTGTGAACGTTACCCCTATGACATCTATCAGACGTTGGATTTTGGTTGCCGTACCTGACAAATAAATGTCAGTATTTGACATCATATATGACGCTGGTTTAAGATGTTGGCTCGACGAAGGAGTTTGGTCACTTTCTAACAACCTAAAATCAACTAAATATCAACTTCATTTGATGTCATTATTGGACATCAAAATAATGTTGTCCTTAGCTGCTGGCTTGACAATTAATTTTGGTCACCTGACATTACAACCTAAATCTAACCTAATATTAATGTCTCATGATGTTGTGTGTCTGCTGGGCAAAACCTAAATGAACTACAGAATGTTACGTTTACACACACATGCACAAATTTTGGCAGCATAATACTCACTACTCACTACTCTTGAGTACTTTTAAAAGGGCTACTTTTTACTCATATTATGAGTAATATTTACAACAGATACTTTTACTCTACTTGCACTACATTTTAGGCAAGTAATGGTACTTTTACTTGAGTATGATTTTTCAGTACTCTTTCCACCACTGGTTAAATGTGACATCATTAACCAGAAATGACCTATAAACAGCACCTCTTGTATTTGTAAACATAGTTTGTGTTTTGTGTAGTAGGGGTTCGGCGAGTTCACTTTTATTTAAGGCTTTATCACTTATGCAGCTGCTTTGTGAGACATCCAAAGGCAGAAGCGTGAACTGCAGCTAAATGTTTACACGCTTGACTACATTACAAATTCTGTGGATGGATAAGTATTGTAAACAACTGCGATGAAAACATATGAAGGAACACTTGCGCATGTCGAGATGTTCATAATATGTGTGTGTGCTGGCGCTCACCGGAGCACTCCTTCACTTCACGTGCACAAGTAACTGAAGCAGCTTGAGAGTAAACAAACAGCCGTTTACTATAAGCATTTTATCGATCATTTTTTACACCGTTGGCATTCAGAAGAACATAGAAATGTTAACTGACTAACATCTAGCAGCTAAATGTGTCTGGAAAAATATTATAAGGCTTTTATTTTCATAACAGTGCGAATGTGAATGCGTCTGAGTGTTCTGATTGGCTGGAGTAGTCGTCTCACGTTAGTGCGTTCTTGACGTGGATGCACTCTTTCCGGCAATCTTCCTTCTGCGTTCACACAGAGCAGCATTCCGGAAAATTAACGGTAATGTTACAACTTCTCTTTCCAGAAAATTGCCGGAACGAATTTACCATTATTTTCAAAAAGGAAATTGCTGGTAATTTTCCGGAAAGGTCTGCATGTGTGAAAGGGGCTACTGATATTGAATTCAACAGGATGGATATGGCTGGATCTGAAGGAGCTGGAATGACAGGAGGATGAAGAGACAGGAACGCAGGTAAGCAGATCCAGGGGGATCAATGCCAACCAGACACGTAACCAGGATAGACCACACTAAGTGAAAGAGATGCAGACACTGGAGAGCACAAGGAAACACAGGAGGTGAGAACTTTCAATCGTAATGATAACACTGACTGCGAGGAAAGTGCAGTCCTTTGTATTGCAATGAGGCCGGACACTGAGTAGAGTTTGGTGATGGATCATGCTGCGGTCACACTAGAGTTTGTGCATGTGAAATTCTGTTGTATGGCGCAAGATTAAACAAGATGATTAGAGATTAAATAAAGGGAGCGATTGCTTCATAGTTTAAATTTCTGTCCAGATAGATTGGTCTGTCCAGAAAGGTTTTCATGACGATTGGTCTCACGCAATCACATGATGATTACCAATGCAGCGAACTGCAAAACTTGTCGCATGAGCTTGCGTTTCCAGTCTGCCGCATTCGCATGTATATGAATAAAAGTCTATGGGGAGAAAAGTGCAGTGTGACCGAAGCTTTATATAGGGCTGAGGAAATGACGTGCAGGTGTGAGCCTAATCAAAAGTCAGGCTTCTGTGAGATCTGTGAGATTGTGGTGATTGAGGATGGAAAAAACCCGGTCTGGCTGTGACACATATGACCTACTTACAGTACTCTGCCTAACAAATATGTGATGCAAGTACAAATTTGGTTACTAAGCCTCTAGTATGGACTTTTCATTCCAATTTAAGCAAGAACTTACATGAAGAACAGCTGATGCAACCCTTCCCAGGTGTTTTTCACTTACAACTGACTGCAATAGAGGCAATGGAATACCATAATACTGTAATAATCACAGGGCGACGCAGTGGCGCAGTAGGTAGTGCTGTCGCCTCATAGCAAGAAGGTCGCTGGTTCGAGCCTCGGCTGGGGCAGTTGGCGTTTCTGTGTGAAGTTTGCATGTTCTCCCTGCGTTCGCATGGGTTTCCTCCAGGGTGCTTTGGTTTCCCCCACAGTCCAAAGACATGCGGTACAGGTGAATTGGGTAGGCTAAAAATTGTCCGTAGTGTATGAGTGTGAATGAGTGTGAATGGATGTATGGATATGAATGGATAAGTTGGCAGTTCATTCCGCTGTGGCAACCCCAGATTAATAAAGGAACTAAGCCGAAAAGAAAATAAGTGAATGTAATAATCATAAATATTCAGTTGTTTAGGTAAAAAATAAATACAATTGTAAAGTTTTTATACATTAAATTGTTTTACTGTTGAACAAATCAGCATTGAACAATTCTATATATTACATTTATATTTCTCTGGTAGACTTGTTTTTTTTTACTTCTCAGAAAGCATTCTCCACAAAGGATAAATGCAAAGCCTTTCTTAGAATTCCGGCCAAAATAATGCTGCAGGGATTATGGAGCAACCTTTGCATCAGGAGCGTTCCTTTGATTTTGAAAACCCCTTTTGGACCAGACCATCTGTATTTCTTTCGGCCTGTGTTTATGTGAGTGTGTGGCATTCATTTGGTTTTGATCTGCTGCTTTGTCACTTTTATTGTGTCCCTCTGAGTTGTTGTGATTTTCCTCCATGTGCCAGCTGTGCCCCAAAAATATGATTTGAATGATGACCAGTAGGGATTACTTCCTTATCTCGAGATATTTTCTCATGCCTCTGTTATGCTTTTAAGGTATGAAATAGTGGTTCTCTGCTGAGTAGTTGCTACCCAAAGCTGGGTTGTTGGTCTGCTTTTTATGGCATCATTGACGGCAGGGGAAAATAACAAGGCTAGTAAAGGCTAAAGGTCCGCCTGAAGCCAAATATCTTATTGTGAAAGGCACATGCAATGGCTTACAAGAATAGCAAATAGTACTGAAAATATAGATATTTGTTCAACCTATTTTTAATAGATTTTTTACAAATTGTGTCTGGTATTAATATTTATTGAGCTCTATTGTGCATAAAGGTTGAAACACATTTTATGAATGATACAAGTTCCAGTTGTTATGCAGTAATTATAACTGGACATCTAAAAAAACATTGTTACCATCCGGTGCTGTTAAATGATTATGCCATTGAAACCGATACAGATATTATTCTACAGATTATGGGTTATGAAGTAAAAATTATTTTATGATAAAATGTCATACAGGTGTCATACAAAATGTCTCTCAAGGTGCTTTTGTTTGTTTGTTTTGTCAAATGTTTTGTTTGCCACAGCCACAGCCATATCACCCTGCAGCCCAAGACCGGTTACTCACTGAAGCTAAGCAGGGCTGAGCCTGGTTAGTACCTGGATGGGAGACCACATGGGAAAACTAGGTTGCTGTTGGAAGTGGTGTTAGAGAGGGCAGCAGGGGGCGCTCAACCTGCGGTCTGTGTGAGTCCTAATGCCCCAGTAAAAGTGAAGGGGACACTATACTGTCAGTGGGCGCCGTCTTTCGGATGAGACGTTAAACTGAGGTCCTGACTCTCTGTGGTCATTAAAGATCCCATGGCACTTCTCGTAAAAGAGTAGGGGTATAACCCCGGTGTCCTGGCCAAAGTCCCTCAATTGGCACTTACCCATCATGGCCTCCTAATCATCCCCTTCCACCGAATTGGCTCTATCACTGTCTCTTCACTCCACCAATAGCTGGTGTGTGGTGAGCGCACTGGCGCCGTTGTCCTGTGGCTGCCGTCGCATCATCCAAGTGGATGCTGCACACTGGCGGTGGTGTGAAGAGACCCCCCTCGTGATTGTGAAGCGCTTTGGGTGTATGGCCATACACAATAAATGCGCTATATAAATACACGTTACATTACATTACATTTACATTACATTGTTCATTTTTGTCAACTCCATGTACCACGAGCCTGTTTGGCTCCATGCTCCATGCCATCTGCAGGTTGGAGTAAAGTCCATACTCCAGGTGGAGGATTTCAAGTATCTTGTGGTTTTGTCCACGAGTGAGGGAAGGATGGAACGTGAGATTAACAGGCGGATTGGTGCAGCGGCAGTAGTAATGCGGTCTATGTACCGGTTCGTTGTGGTAAAGAAGGAGCTGAGTCGAAAGGCAAAGCTCTTGATTTACCGGTCAACCTACATTCCTACTCTCACCTATGGTCATGAGCTTTGGGTCATGACCGAAAGGACAAGATCTCAGATACAAGCGGCCTAAAGGAGTTTCCTTCACAGGGTGGCAGGGCGCACTCTTATAGATAGGGTGAGGAGTTCTTTCCCCCAAGAGGAGCTTGGAGTAGAGTCGCTGCTCCTGCACATCGAGAGAAGTCAGCTGAGGTGGCTCAGGCATCTGTTTCGGATGCCTACAGGACGCCTACCTAGGGAGGTGTTCCAGGCATGTCCCACCAGGAGGAGGCCTGGGGAAGACCAAGGACATGCTGGAGGGACTCTTGGCTGAAGATGTCTCTTGGCTGACCAAGGGATGCCTCGGGATCCCCCGGAGGAGCTGGAAGAAGTGTCTGGGAAGAGGGAATTCTCAGGTTCTCCCCTAAGACTGCTACCCCCAGAAAAGCGGATGAAAATTAATGAATGAATGAATTTTGTGAATTTTTTTCAAATGTACAATATTGGCAATATTCTCTTAAAATGATTAAAAAGTAAAATTTTGGCACTTTCACTCAGACACGCACACACACAATGTCCAGCGTCCAACCTAAAATCAACCAAATATCAACGTCTAATGATGTAACAGCTTGACGTTGTGTGGAAGTTACCACTATGATATCTATCAGACGTTGGATTTTGGTTGCCATACCTGATGAATGAATGTCAGTATTTGACGTCAATATAACGTTGGTTTAAGATGTTGACTCGACGTTGGATCTTGGTCACTTTCCAACACAACCTAAAATCAACCAAATATCAACATCATTTGATGTCGTTATTGGATGTCAAAATAACATTGTCCTTAGACGCTGGCTAGACATTGAATTTTGACCTAAATCTAACCTAATATTAACGTCTTATGACGATGTGTGCCTGCTGGGTATATTTATTTATTCATTTTCTTTTCTTTGTCCCTTTATTAATCAGGGGTCACCACAGCGGAATGAACCACCAACTTATCCAGCAAATGTTTTATGCAACGGATGCCCTTCCAGCTGCAACCCATCACTGGGAAACACCCATACACTCTCATTCACACACATACAATTATGGACAAATTTAGCTTACCCAATTCGCCTATAGTGCATGTCTTTGGAGTGTGGGGGAAACCCACACAAACACGGGGAGAACATGAAAAATTCCACACAGAAATGCCAACTGATCCAGCCGAGGCTCGAACCAGAGACCTTCTTGCTGTGAGGCGCTGCTGGGTATATTTCTATTGTTTAACAGGCTCTTGGTCAGGGAATCTTCATTCACTTACATATATTCTCCTTTCACACAATAATGTTTTTACATCTTAAATGTGTGTGTATTCTGACTTTCAATCACATAGTTTAGACTTATACGTATATATATCTTTTCATTCCCAAATAGCTACAATCTCCTCGCACCCTCCATTTTGACAAAAGTACATAAATGACATGCCCCAAAATAAAAAAGTAACTCTTAATAGATACATAAAAGACATATGTTAGTTGACACTGATGTCAATATACAGTTAAAATCAGAATTATTAGCCCCCCTGAATTATTCGCCCCCCTGTTTATTTTTTCCCCAAATTCTGTTTAACGGAGAGAAGATTTTCTCAACACATTTCTAAACATAATAGTTTTAATAACTCATCTCTAATAACTGATTTATTTGATCTTTGCCATGATGACAGTAAATAATATTTGACTAGATATTTTTCAAGACACTTCTATACAGCTTAAAGGCTTAACTAGGTTATTAAGTTTACTAGGCAGGTTAGGGTAATTAGGCAAGTTATTGTATAAAAATGGTTTGTTCTGTAGACTATCAGAAAAAAAATATAGCTTAAAGGGGCTAATAATTTTGTCCTTAAAACGGTGTTTAAAAAAATTAAAAACCGCTTTTACTCTAGCCAAAATAAAACAAATAAGACTTTCTCCAGAAGAAAAAAATATTATCAGACATACTGTGAAAATTTCCTGAATGGGTTGCTGTTAAACATCATTTGGGAAATATTTAAAAAATAAAAAATAATAACAATTCTGACTTCAACTGTATGTACCGGAGGATGTTATTTTATTAACATCAATTAACAACTATCTATTATCACCAACTAACTAATTAGCAACTAACTATTTATTATTATCTGTTAACAACAATTAAAAAACTAACAAAAGCTTGCTAACATAAGCATACTTAATGTCTAGTTACTATATAATGTGGGTTTTGTTCAAAGACGCAAAGATCGCCAGCAGCCCAAGATTATTCTGCTACTTAATCAGACAACCTACGCATCATTAGAAAGATTTAGGGCTTCAGCTTTAAAGGTATAATTCACCCCAAAATGAAAATTTACTCACTGTTTACTCACCCTTAAGTGCTTCCAAAACTTTATGAGTTGCATTCTTCTTTTGAACCCAAAAGAAGATATTTTGAAGAAAGCTGAAAACTTGTGACTATCAACTTGATAGTAGCTAAAACAAATATTATGCAAGTGAATCGTTACAGGTTTTAAGCTTTCTTTAAAATATCTTCTTTTGTGTTCAAGGTTTGGAACAAGTGAAGAATTTACCTTTTAATGTTTGACCAATGCTTATGTTAAGGCTCTCTCCAGGTCAGTTATTGGTGTGCAAAAATTGATAATGCATGATTTAGAAAAACAACACATTAACATGCTGTCTCATCTGCCCTAGTTCATTTGCGTTCACATGGCATCACTTTGCAGCATCAAGTAGGGCTTTGAGTCCAAATGTGGACATATTTTAAAAATATTTTGCATGATCATTTTACTTGCAGTATGCAGAAGCATAATATCTATTCATTTTCCACTGAATCATGCCATCTGGTTAGCATTAGCAGCTTACAACAATCTTCTGAAAAATAAAGTTAATCAATGCTTGATTATGGCTGTATATGATCTGTATATGCAATGCGATTCTGTGAGATTTGCTAAAGGATGGCAGCTTATTGTGAAAGTGGTAACATTTTACAATAAAGCGCCATTAGTTAAAGAAATAGGTTTCCAGCATTCTTCAAAATATCTTCTTTTGTGTTCAACAAAAGAAAGAAACTGATAAAGGTTTGGAACCAAGCGTAAAATAGTGAGTAAATTTACATTTTTGGTGAACTATCCTATTAAGGTTAGTTAATGTATTTCCTAATATGAACAAACAATGCACAAAACATTGATTACAGTATGTAAACACTAATTATTGAAAATACAGTCATTATTGTTAGGTCATGTTAACTCTCAGTGCAACTAATGTTAACAAGCACAACTTTGGATTTTAAGAATCCGTTGGTGAATGTTGAACTATGATTAATTAAGTATTGTTTATTGTTAGATCATCTTAGTAAATACATTAACATTAACCCATTTGTGCCCAATTTTTTTTAAAATGATTTCATGCATGTAGCCACTGTCCTATATGAACATGTTTTGCATTTATTTTCTCTTTTCATTGATTCATTCATTCATTTTCTTTTTGGCTTAGTCCCATAGGGTCGCCAGAGCGGAATGAACCGCCAACTTATCCAGCATATGTTTTATGCAGCGGATGCCCTTCCAGCTGCAACCCATCTTTGGGAAACATCCATACACACTCATTCACACTCATACACTATGGACAGTTTTAGCTTACCCAATTCACCTGTACCGCATGTCTTTGGACTGTGGGGGAAACTGGAGCACCCGGAGGAAACCCACACGAACGCAGGGAGAACATGCAAACCCCACACAGAAACGCCAACTGACCCAGCCGAGGCTCAAACCAGCGACCTTCTTACTGTGAGGTGACAGCACAACCTATTGCGCCACCGCATCGCCCCTATTTTCTCTTTTCTAGGATTTTAAAAAACATTTTCAAGAAAATTGTATTTGAAAAGGCAGCAACTATAGTTGCCGATGAGCAAATATGTTGTAACAACCCTTCAATGTAAAATTTGAATAGGAAGAGAACTTTTGGCATTCTAACTCAAAACAACTGATTTCAAAAGATCAATTCATATTCACAAACAAATTTATTATGTTTAAAATTAGAAAACCATTTGATATGAACACCCCGAACATTCATATAATTTAATGAATATGAAAACAATACATTTGTCTTAAACACAATTATTACAAATATTGCAATTAATTATTATTATTTATTAATACAAATTTTTATATATATAAATAATAATATTTGGTCCCACACTGCAGTTACGGCAATCAAAGAGAAAAAAAAAAAAAGTTAAGTAAAAACTGTTGTAAAAAGTAAATACATACCATAATGGTGTCATCTAACAAAACAAATATTTTCAGTAAATCTCATTACAGACTGCAGACATCTGACAGAAATAATCAGACAGCTTAGTAACAAGTAAAGCTGCTGATTCTGTTTGTGGAGTTGTTTAATAATCCTGATAAGCTAAGATTTTGAGCGATTTATTGAATTTTCATTTGAGTTCCTAAGGCCATGTCCACATGCAAACAGGTATTTTTGTAAACAAAAACATTTTTTTTCTCAATTTTCTAAAAAAAAAAAACACAGACCCTGGTGCTTTTAAAAATCTTCACCCTGACAAGAGTTTTCAAACGTTTGGGTTTCAGTAACCTGATACTGTGTTTTTGTGTAGAAAAAAGCCGCAATTTAGACAACACCCATGTTTGTGTGCACAGCAGGGACTAAGGTTGAGACTGAATTTGGTTGTAGTTTTATGTTTTTCTTCAGTGATTCTACTTTTGAACAGCAGGATCTCTGTTCAATGAGCACTTTAACTCTGCTCCAGTGTTATTTTAACTTTTTGTAGGAGGGGGACCAGTGGGAGATGTTAATTTTACTAGGATTTTGCTGTTCTATCAAATTGTGAATCAAAAAAGTCTACTTTAAAGTAAAGATATCAGTTAAATGGTTATATTTAGATGGGGTATTATGAAAGCAAAGATTATTAAACAAGACCAATAACCTTGATTTATTAACTTATTAACAAATTATTCCCTAATTCCCCATGATTTATGTACTTACAAGGTATTTGCCCATTGGCAGCTATAGTTGCTGCTTAAACATTTGACAAAAAACTATAGATCTCTTGAAAGATTTGTTTTATTTGGATGAATCTAGAGACCTTCTTGATTATGCTGATATACATTCGTGAACAAAAAATCATTCTTAGTATCATGAAAGTGCCTTTATTTTAGAGGGTTTGCATCCATTTTGCATTCTGAAATTAGGGGTAGGAAGTTGAAGGCCTCATGTGACAGGAAGTAAATCAATTCCTTTTTTTCTTTCTTGAAATCTTTTATTTGGTTGTTTGCTTGCATGTCATTGAGAAATTAATCATGGATAACATGTAGACAATTACTCATGAAAGGAAAGCGGCAACTATGAACTATAGTTGCTGGTGGGCTTAATTGGGTTACCTAATAAAACCTTATTGCAAAGTGTGATCATGAATGTTAATATAGTTTTAAGCTTAGTAAGGTTTAACTGGTACAAACACTAAAAATACCAACTATGGTTTGTGTAGCAAAAGCATAGTTATATCGTCACCTTGGAATTATAAGGTTCTATCTGTGTTCTGAATGATTTTGAGATATTGAGCTTCAAAGTTTTTGCATTCCATAGCAAACAATACGTGTGTAACATTTGTTTTTTAAATAAAAAGTCTTAAAATGTAAACAACTTATAAAAAAAAAACATCCCATAATGCAAATAAGTTGTCATTTAATAAGAATATGTCAATAACTCAATTTTGACAAAAATGTCAGATAGAACCTTAGAATTCCAAGGTGACAATATTGTGGTCACCATAGTTTAAGCACAATTTCATATTCATAATGGACCTAAAGGGGACGCTAGGAAAGTATTCACCTTATTCTCCGTGTACAAGCAGGCGCAGCCATTTGAATCTTTTTGGGTTGAGACTTCCGGTCTCATTCACTTTCATTCATTTTTACACATTAAAAACAGCTTGTTACGCTTCTTGATGTTGCAAACTGACATTTTCTTATTATATTATTCTGCTTTGTCTGTATAATCATACAAACACTTGTTTGTAGAGCAAGTCGTTTGACCGTTTTCTGCCGTTAAATATTCCTAGTCACTTCTCCCATCGGCAGCTGAATCGGAAGTTCTAAAACATTTGCATTGAAGAATAAGGTCAATATCAATTGTCAAAACTGCTTAATACTAAATTTCAGCAACATTATTTGAGACATGATGGGGCAACATGGTGGCTCAGTGGTTAGCACTGTTGCGTCACAGCAAAATGGTCGCTAGTTTGAGTCCCGGCTGGGCCAGTTGGCACTTTTGTGTGGAGTTTGCATGTTCTCCCTGCATTTGCGTGGGTTTCCTCTGGGTGGTTTCTCCCACAGTCCAAAGACATGTGCTGTAGATGAATTGAATAAACAAAATTGTGAATGTGAGTGTGTATGGGTATTTACCAGTACTGGGTTGCAGCTGGAAGGGCATCCGCTGTTTAAAACATATATTGGAATAGTTGGTGGTTCATTCTGCTGTGGCGACCCCTGATACTGTATACAGTATAAGGGACTAAGCTGAAGTAAAATGAATGAATGAATATGAGACATGCTGTCACAAGATGAAAACAATGGAATACATTTTACTATAAATAGAATAGTTATACACCACCTGACAAAAGTCTTGTCGTCAATAGTTGTAAGAGCAAATAATAACTTGACTTCTAGTTCATCATTAGGAAAAGTGGCAGAAGGTCGATTTTTCTGATGAATCATCTGTTGAACTGCATCCCAATCATCATAAATACTGCAGAAGACCTATTGGAACCTGCATGGACCCAAGAGTCTCACAGAAATCAGTCAAGTTTGGTGAAGGAAAAATCATGGTTTGGGGTTACATTCAGTATGTGGGGTGTGCATGAGATCTGCAGAGGTGATGGCAACATTAACAGCCTGAGGTATCAAGTCATTTGTGCTGCCCATTACATTACAAACAACAGGAGAGGGCTAATTCTTCAGCAGGATGGCTCTTCAGCCTCCACATTAAAGTTCCTGAAAGCAAAGATTGTCAAGGTGCTCCTGGATTGGCTAGCCCAGTCACCAAACATAAACATTGTTGAGCATGTCTGGGGTAAGATAGAAGAGGAGGCATTAAGGATGAATCCAAAGAATCTTGATGAACTCTGGGAGTCCTGCAAGAACGCTTTCTTTGCCATTCCAGATGACTTTATTAATAAGTAACTTGAGTCATTGCAGAGATGTATGGATGCAGTCCTCCAAGCTCATGGGAGTCATACACATTATTAATTATTTTTCCACTGCAGCATGACTTTATATTCTATACTTTACATTATTTCTGTTAAGTGACAAGACTTTTGTCTAAGCAAAGTCAGACCTTTACTGTCCTAATTAAATAATTAAAAATCAAGCCATGATCATATTTTATTTAGGTAAAATAAACGTAATCTAGAGGCCTTTGCCTTTTATATGAGCCACTTCTGATACCAAATGATCAACTAGAAGTCAAGATATTATTTGTGGTTCCTAAAACTTGGATAGGCGACAATACTTTTGTCAGGTAGTGTATGCATGACATCATACTTTTTAAGTCACTGTAATAATAATTAAAATGCTGGTATTTTGCTCATAATTAAAAATGTCACATCGGATTGCTTGAAGGTTAACAAATTAACTGCAAATGCTAATTTGGAGTCAGATATCCCTTTAAGTCACTCTTTTGGATCAGTTAATACTTCTTTTTTTAGAATCTTCTAATTCATCATTTTGATGTCTGATTTGTTGTTTGATTCCCTTACAAAACACCCCGGCGGCTCCTTTTCAAACCTTCAAAAGAGGAAACGAACTTAAATGTTCTAAAATTAAGACTTGTAAGCATCATTACACATTATCGAGCGGCGCTATTTAGCCAGTCACTTCCTGTGCATACATTACGCCATCTTGCATCACTCAGCAGCCGTCGCATTCATTCCTTACATCTGCGCCTCAAAGCTCGAGGATATTAGAGATACTCCAGTCTCATCTTGACACATCCTCAGCAATCGTAAAGGACAAGAACAGAGGAATAACTCGAGCTGAGAATTTGCTGATGTCTGATTCTTTTAAAGAATGAAACGAGGGCACTAAGAAAAGCAGCTCCCTCTTTTTAATAAGGATTCAGGTTTGTCTGTGCATAGGTTATCTTCAGCAGATGGTATTTTTTTCCCCCACCTAACTCGTTCCCCAGTGATGGATCTGAGGCTGAGAAGAGCTCAGAGACTTTAGACGCTTCTTCAGCTGCTCAGAATACCTTATTACCACAGAGCAGAATATGAAATATATTCTGCTGGAAAATAGATTGGAAACAGAGGCTGTATTCTCTGGCTGGTTCTCAAGATCATTTTGTGAAGTAAATGCATTTTTAAGAGTTATGAGTTAATAAAAAAATCCCTTTTGAGATTTAAGTGATTTAAACTGGAACACAGCATGCTTGTGTGTGTGTTTTTTTTTTTTAAATGTTTCAAGCTAATCTCAAAGGAAATGGTGTTTACCTCTCTCTTAACCATCTGACACCTGTGATCTAACTGCGGGGTTCTCTACAAAGACAATCATACTCTGGATGAATGAATGAGCAACTACATAAAGTGTTTTTTGATTCCACCCTTGAGAAATCCACACATCAAACCCATTGACGCTGGTGATTGCCCTATAGAGAAGCCTGAGAAAACTGGCAATTTGCTTTGAGTAGCACACATCCGCTTAGGTAGGCCTCTCGAACGAATGGAAGTTCGTGGAAAACATGTTCATCCAATCCCATTGAACATCGCACAAGTGTTGAAATGACTGTCTCGCACCTGTTTTCTTTCAGTGCACACTTTCACACTGTAAACAATGTCAACCCACTTCAACTGGAAACTTGTTTAATTGCTGCCTTACAGACTGAAGTAAAGTCAACAGGATTCCATACTGTATTTGAGCCCTATATTGTAGAAGTGTCTCCAGACGAAGAAAAAAAGATATATACAGTGCTGTGCAAACATTTTAGGACACCATTTGCATTTGCTGTTTACTGCTGGTATAATAAACCATCACTGTAAAACTTGCTGGGTTCCACACAATTGATTTGTGTTGGGACAACATAAAGGAATTAAGTTAACTTAATAATTTTTGCAAATTTAAATGGATTGAACTTAAATTCATTAAGTTGTCACTCAAGAAACTCAAGAATTGAGTTGTTTCAGCTTATTTTACACACAATAAATCAGGGATGTCCAAACTCGGTTCTGGAGGCCTGGTGTCCTGTAAAGTTTAGTTCCAACCCCAATCAGACACACCTGGGCTAGCTAATCAAGCTCTTACTAGGCTTTCTAGTAACATCCTTGCAGCTGTGTTGAGGCCAAAGCCGGACCTCTTAATAAGCAAACTAAGCGGCTGCTTAGGGTCCCGCCGCCACTAGAGGGCCCCCACAACCCGCTAGTGGTGTGAGCCGTTTCCTTGCTGAAATCGTTTTTATTTGCATTTTACAAATTATTTTCATTGACAGTGCTTTAGTACTGAAATATTTATACATTTTCACTGAAAAGAAAAAAAAGAAAAAATTTTATTGAAGTTGTTTTCGTGTGAAGGTCATGTGATCAACAGGAAGCTCGCAGTCACAGCATTTAATATCTCATATACGTTCTGTGTTCTCGCGGTTCGAGCAAAGAGCATAGAAGCAAAGAGCATAAAATCACCAATCAAGTACCACAAGAACACGAATCCGTGCACAGACACAGCCTTTGCCTCATTGTCGGCCTCATTATACTGTATATATGTGATTTATTTTGGATATTGCACCGTGAAAATGAAACAAATCTAACGCTATTCTTCAGGCGTAGAAAAAAAGGGGGAAAACGACGACGAGAAGAGACACATTTTTAGCATCGCTTTTAAATGCGAATGATGATGTTAAAGACATAATCTAGTAGCACATTTATCGAAAATAGGCAATTACAGATTAATAAACGTCATCTACTTATGATACATTTTATTTTTTCCTGGTTTTACAGACACTGTTTTTTTAAACTTAGTCTAAAACGCATTTACCAAAATGCAATACTGAAGCGTCTTTCACTGACATATTTTGCACACTGGTAATATTTTTTCCTGAGACATGTTTATAAAAGTTATGCCCTAATTGAATTAATCATAGTTTAATATAAGCTCTGGACACTGCATCTCAAATGTAACAAAAAGGGAAGGAAACTGAAGGAAATAATAAAGTTTGTGTATTAACATTAACCCAGTATTTGTTGCTTCTCTTTTTCATGTTTTTTTTTTTATATTAATATTTTTTCATATTTACTTTATATTACTTGATTTTATTATTTATGGATCAATCTCTTCATTAATGTTAATTGTTTTGTTGCTGTTTTTTTTTTTTTTTTTGAGTTTTTAACGTGTTTAGAATATATAGTTTATTACTAAGTAATGCATTTTCACTTTTGGGTAATTATTGTTCAGTGTCATTTCATTTCAGGGTTTTTGCTTTTGGAATTTGTATATATATATAAAAAACATAGAATCTTTTATGGAATCTTCAGTCTGTTTGCTAAATTAATAGAATATGTTTTAAACGCTCCAGAAGGATGCAAAGTAGGGATCACTGGTCCCTTAATAAAAGATTGTTTAATTCTTGAAGCTGGTAGTTGACAAACAATAGTGCTGTTTTAAAATGTCCAAGTCATTCAGACAGTGATTAAGATTAGATTATTAGATTCAACTTTATTGTCATTACACATGTACAAGTACAAGGAAACGAAATGCAGTTTAGGTCTAACCAGGAGTGCAATAGCAGCAAGTGCACAATACAGGTATAAAAGTTATAAAGTGCAGTTATAGAAAAACTATGGTGATATTTACAGATGGATGTACTATGAACATTATATACAGATTGTATTAGCTATGAACAGAGATTTACAATAGATGGATATATGTACAGGTTGCTATTTATAATCATATGTGTGCAGATAGATAAACAATTACAAATGTATATGTACAGTGGGTGTGTACATAATTACAAATGTGCAGTGGGTATGTACAGTTCAAATAAATGAATCAGTGCAATGAATATGTGCAAATGTTAAATATAAGCTATGAGGAGAGTGGGGGGTGTGTTAGGGGGGTAAAGAGTCAGTGGGGGGCAGAGTTCAAAAGGGAGACAACTCTGGGGAAAAAGCTGTTCCTTAGTCTGCTGGTTTTTATCTGGGGGATCCTGAAGCACCTGCCAGAAGGCAGGAGAGAAAACAGTCTGTGAGCAGAGTGAGAGGAATCTTTAAGAATACTGCATGCTCGGCGCAGACAGTGTTTCCTCTGGATGTCCTCTATGGTTGGCAGTGTGGTCCCTGTGATGCGTTGGGCAGTTTTCACCACCCGCTGCAGTGCCTTACACTCCGCAACAGAGCAGCTTCCATACCAGACTGTGACACAGTTGATCAGGATGCTTTCTATTGTGTAGCGGTAGAAGTTCACCAAGACGGCTGATGACAGCTGGTTCTTCTTAAGTTGCCTTAAGAAAAATAGGCGCTGGTGAGCCTTCTTGACCAGGCTGGAGGTGTTGGTAGTCCAGGAAAGGTCCTTTGAGATGTGGGTCCCCAGGAACTTGAAGGATGAGACAGGCTCGACGGTCATCCCATTGATGTGGATGGGATCATGTGAGCTTGTTCGTCCCTTCCTGAAGTTCACAATGAGCTCCTTGGTCTTGTCAGTGTTAAGGAGCAGATTATTGTCAGTGCACCAAGTGGCCAGATGCTGTATCTCCTCCCTGTAGGCAGTCTCATCATTGTTGCTGATTAGACCAATCACTGTGGTGTCATCTGCAAATTTGATGATGGTGTTGAATCTGTTCACAGGCCTACAGTCGATGGTAAAAAGGGAGTAGAGGAAGGGGCTCAGCACACAGCCCTGTGGTACACCAGTGTTGAGTGTGACTGTGGTGGAGCAGATGTGGCCTGATCTAACATTCTGAGGTCTGTTAGTCAGAAAGTCCATAACCCAGTTGCAGAGAGACGTGTCGATATCCAGGTCTCTATGTTTGATCATTAACTTAGAGGGTCTGACAGTGTTGAATGCTGAGCTGAAGTCAACAAACAAGTAGAGGAAATCGGGCTTTACTTTTCATCGATAGTATTTAATAAGCAATAAAGTCATTGTGGGCCGGTTTGCAATGGCAATACTCCACTATTTAGAGCAAGGTAGGCCACAAAATTCTGCTTAGGGAACTCAAAAGTACAGGGCCGGCCCTGGTTGAAGCAAACTATTTTGAAATAGCTTTACTGTCCAGTTTTTGTTTGTTTCAGTAATGGTTTTCTTAGTTTAAATTTTATGAACACATTTTTCTTTAGTTTTATATATTTAGTTTCAGTAATTGAAGAGTTCAGATGCAAAAGCATCTAAGTTCAATCTAAACTTTTCTTCTAAAATGAAATGTCTTCTCATCATATTGTGACGGATGGCAGATGGGCAAATAGAATACACTTTACACCGTTTTACCCGACTACGCCACTTTGGGAATTTCACCCAAAGATTTAAAACACTCCACCTATAAAAGGCACGCACAAGTTCGCTCCACCAATTAGAGTCAGAGACATTAGCACAGTACAAAAATAGATTTTTTATTGACAACTCTCAAATAAAAACATGATTAAAACCAGTATTGCAACATTGACAGTAGCCAGTAGAATCATAAAGTGTGCCCCAGGGCCAGAGCTCACCAGCCAGAGAAGATGGCCAGACTGCACTTCCTATAAGTGAAAACACTGCACTCCACTGTGTAAAAAGAGTACACGCGCACAAACACAATAAATCATTACACACTGTGAGAAAATCCCAAATCACCTATAAAATATTAGTCTTCCGTCCTGGGAGCTCGGACCCGGTCACAAGCGGACAAATGGCCTGCAATCAAACCAAAATTTACAACAAATAAACTTGCACACAAAAATTTGAACAATTTACAATAAAAATAAATCAAATTAAATCCTCCGTAAACAATGAGAAAACCAGTAAAGATTCTCTTAAACCACACAAATTAGCAAAAGCAAGAAAATCAACCAAATCAAATAATCTAAACAAAAAAATAAGATACAGTGCCTCACTAGGCCTTCACAAGGTGAGGCATAAAGTTACAGAAAATAAACAAATCTCATAAAGCAAAATAACAAAAGTCCAGCTGGATAAATAATCGGAAATGAAGCGAAAATAAATTCAACTAAACCAAATAAAAAGGAGGATCTTAAACGTATACAAATCAGAAAAAGAAACAAATAGGAGAAATGGGACTCGAAAGCAATAATAAATCAAAAAAATTAAACAATTCTTATGTAAACCAAAATAAACGTGGAAAACAGGACAGCACTGTAGCCGCGGAGCACCCGACAAAAGCTCACTTTACAGAATGCCACCCAGCCTATAAACAAAGAAATACGATCATTATGGTTAAAATCTCCTATTAGATAATGACAATTTCATGCGCACACCTACCGCTCGCCAAAAGGGAACAAGATCAATCAAACCGCAGTCATCACGTAGTTTTCAATCAATCAGCTGGTAGTACAGCAAAACAAACAACGCTGCGCACCTTCGTCTGGTTCTCGCAGCTGAGAAAAACAAGCGAACATACAACGTTCCCAGATCGATCGCATTAACTAAAACATTAAACAACTGAGAATGCCTTCTTACCTTTCCCAGTCTCTACACTCGCTTTAGCCTTGCACCACAGACAAACAACACTTTTAGATAAAGCACAACCCGATTACTCTTTCAAGTGCCCTCGGCAGGTCCGGGAAGTGACGGAAGCGCGTTCACGGCGCCGCAACTCATCAGGTGACGCATTCCAGGTAGCAAATGTTTACCCCTTTTTATAGCCCAAATGCCGTTTGGTAATAGGGCAGAAACAAAGACCCATTAATCAATGACGCAAAGCAACTAATTATCTCTCCTGCCACAATCTGTTTATGTTCAGTTATTTTAGTTTAAATAAAATGAAAATAACTTTTTCATTGCTATTAAAGGCAACCTACTCAGAAGCCTGAAAAAAAAGATTATTTTAGAAGAAATTTTCTGATGGAACTCTTCAATTGTAGTTCAACAGAGTCCAAGATGGGTACATATTAGTACCAAAAAAGTCAATGTAGGCTCATTCTGAAAATTTAGCCCTATATACATTTCTAGAGATCGTGAATTATGTAGCCAAAGCTACATATGGCTGCTTTTCATCTTTAAAGCCAACGCTATGGAGCGGTATGATGCTATACCTTTTCCCGCTTACCAGCTGACCACTTACCTCCATATGGACGGATTTTCCACGATTACCAGTTTGCCCCGCAGCTCGCCATGTACGTCGGACTTGAGACACAGAGAGGAGTTGACCTAGATGACAAGGTTCGAGTCTGGTAAAGAACGGTTCTAGAAAGCAGGTAGGACAAAAACAAAAGCTAAAAAATAAAATAAACAAGTGAATGATGGTGAGGATGTGGTAAAATCTGAAAACGTGGTAAAAAGCAGAGGGCTTTTCTTTTTCTGGATTGCTTTTTAAAACACTGCAGTTGGGTTTAGGGAAGGGGGCAGGCAGGTCAATCAGTGCTTTTTAAAACACTATCGGTTGGATTTAAGATGGAGGGAGGGTGGGGGGATCTGTCAGTTGGTCAGTCAGTTAATCAGTCACATGACAGCGACCTCTGGTGGATTTACGTGAGAGCAGCAGACGTGAATGGCACTCATGAGAGAAATTTGAGATTTGAAAAAAGCGGACACAGTGGCCTCTGGTGGATTCGCGAAAACAAAAATTGCAACCTGGGACGTATTTTGCTATCTCAAAAAATGTATATACTGTAGGGGTACATAATCAGAATGAGGCTGGGTTGAAAAAAGTACAGTAATGTACCTTGTCAAAAATGTAATAATATTTATCATTATGGACCTTACATTCAACCACAAAATCCGGGTTAGAGTTGGATTGTTTACTACATGTGAAATAGTTGGAGAGAGTTGGAAGGATGAGAGTTTGCAGGCTTCAGTGAAACATGTTGGAGGCTCTGTTCTGATTTGTTCTGGTTTAGGCTGCATTTCTGCCAGTGCTGTTGGCTATACAGCCTGAATTGATGGGATTGTGAAGGCTGAAAATTAGAGAAAGGTTTTAATCCATTATGCCATTCCTTCTGGAAAGCACTTCATTGGTAATGGATTTATTTTTCAGCATGATAATGATCCCAAACGTACTGTTAATGCTATGAAATGATATTTTGAAAAAAAAAAAAAAAAAAAAAAACAGACCTTAAAGTCTGTATGAGACACTTTTTCAGTATGTTAATGTACTTCTAACTGAAACTGAATATTGAGTAGGAGGTGGGGCTTTTTCTTTTTGCTTTCCTCAGAAGCCATTGCAGTCTCGACACAACAGCTCAAGTTGTGCTTGGTACCAAACTGTATACTGACTTTTGCATGAAGTAGTAATTATGTTTTGAAAACAGTTTTTTCTTTTTTTCTAATTTTGCCTATAATTTATCTAAATCTAAAAAATCTAAATTAGCATTGTAACTACTAGAATTCTATAACAGCTATTGGCCATATCAGTCATTCTGACCATTCATATAGACGAATTACCAGTTTGTAAACATTCAGGATGCGCGTGCATCGAGGTTGCCGAAAAAAAATGGGAGCGGTAGCATTTACAGCGAGGGAATGACATCTGATGCAGTACAGAGTTTGTTGTTGTATTAGAGATAAGTTATTTTGATTACATAATATATATATATATATATATATATATATATATATATATATATATATATATATATATATATATATATATATATATATATATATTACTTACATAATGCTTTCAGCAATATTATAACAGCTTGTCACACAGTGATAAGCACAGTTATTCGGCAAAATTAACGTTAAAGTGAGCGGTGTTTGTCTGGCAGGTCCATTTGCGATAGCACCCTCCCAATGGATATTGGATAAGACGAAATGGCCAAGCATCCAGCCCGAAATATACAATCTCATTGAAGCTCCAAGGGATTTTAAAAGAGAGAAGTTAAAGGCCTACAAGTGTTTGAATGCCAACAATTTTGTTCTGTGTGGTCATGTGCAAGAAATAATGCTCCATGATTACCAGATTCAAAACTTTGTAGTGCTAAAAACCGAGGTTCTGCCGAGCCAAAGACAAGGAAAGAAGACGGAGCTGTACAAGGCCTGGGTATTTATCAACAAGCAAAACAACTGCATTCTGACAGCGAATTGCATCTGTATGGCAGGGTATGTGAACTTAGAGTTTTACATTTCATTCTAAGCATTCAGTGTCCGCAGTTTAATTAACCATATTTAACTGTTTTTGCTGAAATCATTGCTGCAATCAAAAACGAGTAATGTGTATGATTCAGCATAGCATGACTTACATGATATAAAATGAGAACTGCAGAGTCGAACATTTTTAATTAGGTCCTCACTCCATTCAGCTTTTCTGATGGCTGTTAGCAAAATACATCTGCAGTTGCATTAAAAGCAGTGTGGTGTACAATAAAATTTAAGTTTTCTATTTTTGGACTTTTGATTTTGGCATCCTACTGCACAACACGACATGTTTGCTATTGCAACCGGTCTTTTTTGCAACCGGTATGCG
This sequence comes from Danio kyathit, assembly GCA_903798195.1. Taxonomy (NCBI): domain Eukaryota; kingdom Metazoa; phylum Chordata; class Actinopteri; order Cypriniformes; family Danionidae; genus Danio; species Danio kyathit. The sequence goes on from LR812539.1 coordinate 39,449,785, forward strand.
CGGTTAAACCCGTGTGACGTCACGTGTGAGGTCGGTTGGTAATTCCACTATAGGACTGTACCAAAAATAGTTTTTGTCATGTCATATTTACATTTGTAGAATTATTCTTTGAATGTCTGTTATAATTATTTATAAAGTCATTACCCCAAAATATATATTTTTAAATAGCATACAAACTGCTAGACCCATCGCTAAGGTGTGTGCCTCACTTTGTTAGACAAACAGAAAAGCAAAGTTTTTTCACTGTAATGTTATTTTGAAAGACATGTCTGAAGTAAAGTTATGTTTTTGTTAGCTGAACGTTGTTAGGCAACAGAAGCATGCATATTCAAAGGCATTGGGAAAAAAATAGCTAATGCTGAAAAGCATGCGGTCAATTTGATCGTTATAGCCACTCAAGGTGGAAATACTCAGAACTCATTTACTTGTGTAAATGTGTGTAAATCTATATTTATTCAGTTTTTAAATTAATTACAGTAATATTATTGACTAATATGAAAATGTTCATCTGATTTATATACAGTGCAGTTTGTAAAGTAATATTTTCAGTCTTTTAGTAGATATATTATATGAGAGACTTGCTTTGTTTACCAAATAAAGTGAATCTAATTGGATTTGCATTTTAAACATTAAATAAAAGTTAAAAAGATATAATTTTTTATTTCACATATTAAGGTTTTAGCTATTATACTCCCAAAATAATTCTGCAAAAAATCCGCAGATTTTTACCAAAATTCTCTGCAGAAATAGCAAAAAAAGTCAGCAGATTCGCATTTGTAGCTGTAGTTATAAACTGCTTACTAACATCTGTTAATGTGGAGTTATGTAATGTAGAATGCTTAACAGATAATGATATAACTATTTGCTAATGCTTAATAAATGATTCATAGTGTGTAGTTATTATAAAGTGTTACCGGGAAGATCAGTAAATACTTTTCTACAAATTAAAGACCATCTAGTTTTCATAATGTCTAACAGAGCACAAATTAGGGAACAATCTGGCAAAGGTGATAAAAGTCAGGCATTAGGATTAGGCATACTTCACTGTAAAACCCAAAAAGTTAAGGTAACCGATTGCAACAAACCATTTAAGTTTAAAAACTAATACTAATGAGTACTGTGAACTTAATCCATTTGAGTAAACGAAGCAGTTTGAGCACAGTACAACTCAATAAATGAAGAGAACTCAAACCAACTGAGTACTGTAAAACCCAATAAGTTAAGGTAACTCAAACCGTTTGAGTAAACCAATTGCTACAAACCATTTGAGTTAAAAAAACGAATCTATATGAGTACTGTGAACTTACTCCATTTACGTTGAAGTAATGAGGTATTTAATTAACTCATTACCTTCAACACTGGGTTCAAAACTCTTTTCAAATGAGTAGAATTAACTTTTAGTCAATTTTTAATTACTTACACTCATTTCATTTGATTAAGTTGACTGTTGGGTTTTACAGTGTAGCAATAAACTAACAACAAAAATACTAGTAAACTAACTTTTGCAAACCTTAGTAAATTGCATTGCATGATTCATTTAAAAACTCTCCTCCCATGTCCGTGCCTTTTCAACTCAAATTTTTCACAGTATGCAGTAAATCCTGACAGTAGTTTTAAAATGCCTAAAGAGATTTGCACGGTGCACGCTGTTAGTAAATCTGTCCTCAAAACTCTCTCTTACATTGATTACTCATAATAAACTTGAGTTGTCTGCAGGACACACACACATACACACTTTTTTACGTACCATTTGTGACAGGGATTAACTTTGTGTGTGAAACTCATAACCTTGCACCAGATTTCAAACCTCACAAGGGTGACAAGGTTGATAACTCTCTTCCTAACCAATCATGCTATTAAAAATAGCATGTTATTACTACAAACCAGAAGGAAAATAGCAAAGTAAAATGAGCTGCTGTTATATCTGCTAACACTTTGTTTTCATTATTATCACACAACAGTTTAGTTAATTGGTTCTTAGTGAATGACTGGCTTTCCTAGAAAACTAATTTAATGTCCAACAGTAGCACTGAATGTTAACTGTTTGTAACCCTCCTCAACCCTGTCAGTCTGTCGTTTGGATTTTTTCAGTCACTTTTTCTGCAGGTCATATTGTTATGACAGTAGGTGGCGACAAGTGACCATATTCACAGGAGAGTCATGCTGCGTCCCATTTCGCATACTATCCGTCCTAAATAGTATTTGAAAATAGAATTAGTATGTCCTAAATCGTAGTATGTTGAAAAGAGCATGTCAAATGTTCCCGGATGGTTTACTATTTCCGGTTAAAATGTTTAGTGTAGAAGCGTCCATACTCTAACTGCTGATATCGCTCACAGTACATTGTGCGTTGGACGTGAATTTGATTGGAACTAGAAACGTGGGTGAAAAGGGTAAATAAACTACAAACATGATGGACGCGTGAGACCAACCATCAAGTAGAGAGGCTTTGGTAAAGATGTTTGTATGACTGTTAATTAATATGTAGCCCACTGGGAAAAAAATTAAATCGCATTGTATGTGTTATATTTCATCTGCAATAACAATACTGAACTTATATAAAGACGTGTTTGGACATTAACGTCTGAATGCATAATTATCCAAAGACCCGAGGAGATTTATCTGCATGAAGACTTGTGAATGGCAGATTATCCTGCTGCTGCTTTTCCAATAAGGTAGGAATTAAATATGAAAGAAATGTGGATGATGTATGGACGATTGGCAGGACTCTTAACTAAGCAACATAATGATCTGTTAATGAGGAAGTAGTATGTCTCAAAGCTTGCATACTCTTCTATTACACACTCAAAAGTATATATTTTTCCTTCACAAAATAAGGACATACTTTTAGGGCGTAGTATAAATATGTGAATTGAGACACAGCACCAGTCTAATCATCGAATCATCTGATTCATTCAAGAACATTGATTCATTTAGGAATGAAAACTTATTGTCTAATAGACCCAAAAATGATTGTCTGAAATTATTTAAGTTAAATGGATTGTATGGGAGGCTCTCTTTCCACATAAAGAGCCAGGTTTAAGAAAATGAAGCAAATTAGGATGAGAGCACTGTATTATAAAACACCAGTGGAAATGGGAAGATGTTATGCCAGTAGGTGGCAGCAAGTGACCATATTCAGGAGAGAATCAGTCATTCATCCGATTCATTTAAGAACACTGATTCATTTAGGAATGAAAAATGACATATTGTTGCATTCTAAACAGGCTAAAGTGGAAGTCAAGCAGTCAGTCAAGTTTACATTATTTTGTAAATTGATTTCCACTTTAAAGAAAATATATTAAACAAACTCGATTAATATAACCATTTTGCAGAAAACGGCATGTTTTACTACAGCTTTAGAGCTAGGGTGCCGCCATCTTAGAATATCGCTGTGTCTGATGTCACGGGGTTGGTTCCGTTCCCTCAGCTGAACAGATATTGTGGAAGCATTGACTGAACATGGAGACTGCAAAGCCTAATTTAACCCAATGCATGAAGTTGTGGGTTTGGAGGTGGTGCAAATCAGATGTATGTCTAATATATAAAATATATATTTATTCTATTTTTTCTTTTTTTCCCCTTTTATTTACCAATTTTCCAACGATGGGTTGCAGCTGGAAGGGCATCCGCTGCGTAAAACATATGCTGGATAAGTTGGCGGTTCATTCCGCGGTGGCGACCACTGATTAATAAAGGGACTAAGCCGAAAAGAAAATTAATGAATGAATTATTACCGATTGTTTGATGCGCTTTGGTCCACTCTCTGTATTACGCTGCCTGACTGCCTGTCTGGGTTTCAACCATGGTTTCACCAAGGTCTGGTGCCGAAGTAATGGGGCGGCCACTTTCACTTTTCACTACAGCTGCTCACCTCTTTTCGTGTTCAAACAACCAAACTAAGATCAGCACGGTTTTTCACATGGCAGTTTTAAGTTCTTTATATATGTTGAGAGATCGAGTTGATCGACTTGAAAAGGGAATAAGTGTTGACATAATCAACAAAGACCTGACTTAGTAAAGCGTAAAGTCATGTGCTTTAAAAGTACAGTATGTAAATTTGACACCCAGTGGTTGAAGTAGGTATTGCACTCCTGGATCAAAACAAACGCAAGCGCAGGTTGCCAGATTGAGGACAGAGGCCAGTGATTTAAATCGTGTTCTAAATAAAAGCATCGGCACCCAATAGAAGGAATATTTTCCATATTAAAAGGAGTTTTTTCCTTACCAACACCTCAAATTGATATATTAGAATTGACTTCTATTTCTCACAGGTGAACAACAGAAAACTATAGACGAATTTCCAACCTACATCACACATGACATCACACAGGTCCCCGGTTGCAAAAAAAGACCAGCTGCAATAGCAAACATGTGGTGTTGTGCGGCAGGATGCCAAAAAAATTGAAACGTAACTTTTATCATACACCACACTGCTTTCAATGCCGACTGCAGAGGTCTTTGGCTAAAAGGGAGCTGAATGAAGTGAAGACCTAATTAGAAATGCTCGACTCTGCAGTTCTCATGTTATATCAGGTAAGTTCACACTATGCTGAATCATACACATTACTCGTTTTTGATTGCAGCAATGATTTCGGCAAAACAGTTAAATATGGTTAATTAAACTGCAGACACTGAATGTTAAGAATGAAACGTGACAGTGTAAGTTATTAAAGTTGGTTTTATATTCACACATTCATTCAGTGACAACTTGTGACACACTCCCTAAATTATTTACCACAGCACTTTGAATATTCGGTCTGAAATAACCTGCAAGTGTGACTTGAATACAACAACACTGTTTATTTGATTGTGAACAATGTTGTACTTTGATAGTCATTGGCTGCTAATATGATTTCGCTATTTAGAGTTTGCAACTAATACTTTTATGAAATTATATGATTAAGGAGAAAGTCAGAATGTGCAAATATAAAACCAACTTTACCTCTATGTGCAAGTTCACATACCCTGGGCCTGCTGTACAGGTGTAGTTCGTTGTCAGAATGCAGTAGTTTTGCTTGCTGATGATTACCCAGGCCTTGTATAACGTTAGCTCTGTCTTTTTTTTCCTTGTCTTTGGCTAGGCAGAACCTCGGTTTTTAGCACTACATAGTTATTTCTTGCACATGACCACACAGAACAAAATTGTTGGCATCCAAACGCTTGTAGGCCTTTAACTTCTCTCTTGTAAAATCCCCTGGAGCTTCAGTGAGATTGTATATTTCGGGCTGGATGGTTGGTCATTGCGTCTTATCCAATATCCATTGGGAGGGTGCTATCGCAAATGGACGTGTCAGACGAACGCCGCTCACTTTAACGTTAATTTTGCCGAATAACTGTGCTTATCACTGTGTGACAAGCTGTTATAATACGCTGCAAGCATTATGTAAATAATATATATAATAGGTAATCAATATATCTTATTTCTAAGACAACAACAAACTCTGTACCGCATCGGATGTCATTCCCTCACTGTAAATGCTAGCGCTCCCGGTTTTTTTCTGCCACCTCCCTGCGCGCGCATCCTGAATGTTTACAAACATGGTAATTGGTCTATAACAATGATCACCTCAGGTAAACCTCATGTTCTTTAGTGCAAACAGCCAAATTGAATATCACTGCAAATCCTATCACGAAGCGTGTTGTTAGGACACAGGGTTACAATGTAACCTGCTCACCTAATGTTTACGTTCAGAGTATTTATATCATTTGCTAATTAATAACCTCACGTGGAACTGTGAATCTGCATCTCATTTCAGAGTCTGCTACAGTCCACCGGAGGTCGCATTTCGGTCACGGACACATGCTTTCAAAGCCTTTTTGAATGAATAAATGAATGAATGAATGAAATACGCTGTTTTACACAAAGGCAAAACTGACATTGGGCAGGTTAAAATTACCAAATCAAAGACAGCTTTCCGGCATGGAAAACACAGTTTTAAAGCAGAATATCTGACTTCACCATTGTTTTTCAGATAATTATGGTATTTTTATGCTTTAGAAGAGTCAAAAACTTACATACAACACCTTTAATCATTCATTAGTATGAATGTAAATTCTCTTATCAGGCAGGGCTAGACAAGTGTGAGAGAGTGGACCAAAGCGCATCTAACGAAAGATATTAAAAAAAAAGAAAAATAGAAAAAGTATAAATATTTTTTTATATATTAGACACAACTTTGACTCATGGATTTGCACCAGCTCTGCGATGCATGTCCACAACTTTATGCATTGGGTTAAATTAGGCTTTGCAGTTTACGTGTCCAGTCCATTACTTCCACTGTATCTGTTTAGTTGAGAGAACGGAACCAACCCAGTGACATCGATATTCCAGGAAGGCGGTGAACTTGCACTAAAATCTATAGTAAAATGTGCCCTTTTTTTCAAAATAGTTACATTAATCAATTTTGTTTAATATATTTTCATCAAAGTGGAAATCAATTTACAAAGTAATATAAACTTGACTGACTGCTTTACTTCCACTTTAAGTCCACCCCTGAAGTGAGAATTCATAGTGAGAATAATCATGGCAACCCTATATATATAAGTTCATTCAAAATGGTTTACTCCAATTGTAACATTACTTCAAATGGTAAAAGTAATGGTGATTACACGCTAGTTCCACAGCCTAAAAAAAATTTGGAGCAATTTGGAACAGTGTTGTATCTTGTCAATTTAGTTTAGTCACTTTCAGTTTGGAAGGGGACTTTATAACCCATACTCAAAAGGGCATGTACACTGCACAGGTTGAGCCCTATGTGTGCACGTGCCTGCATGTGTGTTATGTTTGCAGCAGCAGTGTGTTATAGTCTCAGACTGCATGTTTGTGAATATACTGGCACCATGTCTTAGTACTAGCTCTGCTATTAAAATCAACGCACCACCAGCAGCAGCAGCATAGCAGATCTATGCCGCCAAGACCAAACACATGAACATTGGCATATACATATTTATTTCCACACTAAATCTGTTGTCGTGACAGAATTGAATTAATGTGAATTAGCCTCTGACTCCCCAAAATGTAAGATGGAGTTGGCATGTGTTTATTTTGGGTTGCAGATTCTTTTGTGCTGTTTCTGGTCACCTACACAGTTCAAAGCTTTTTTCCACTCTGGTGGGTAAACCCTTCAAAGGGATTTAGGCATAAGGATGAGCCCTTCTGATTAGAGCTACTAAGTAAGGACTACGTTTTCCAACAAATGTTGAAGCCATTAAAACACTGCAAAGTGCATGTGCACTAAGAATTAGATCTGCACTATATCAAAGACTACAGAATACACAGGACATGTCACTCCTATACTTTTGAATGGGAAAAAGTGTAACTGTCAATATGGTGAATGAAGCCCCGCCTTCTAGTACAGGAGCTAATCAGCGATTGCTATATCGTGAATAAAGCCCGCCTTCTAGTACAGGAGCCAATCAGCGATCGCTATAGAATGACAATTCTCTGGGGGAGGGGTTCAGACCAGACATGAGTTTGTGCAGATTTTGTGTGATATGAACATTTAGAAATAAAACTATATAGACAGTTGTTGTATAATTTTATTAGTTATTCGTAATATGGAATTTAATCGTAAGATTGGCTAGTAGTTTTGGAGAATTTGATGTTTCCCCGTTCAAACAGAATGCCCGGGCATTCCGAGAGGCATTTCAAAGATGGTCGCTGAGTGAAATGACTTGTCTTAAAGGGATAAGACAATATATATTTGTCCTCATGTCATAATAGCCTTGTTATCTTTCAAATTTTCAAAAAAAAAAAAAAAAAAAACGTGAATTCTGTTTATTTCCAGCAAGTTGTTAGAGTGGTTGACTATAGTATTGGTTACCTAGCAACCAACAGTAAACATGGCAACTATAACGGAAACATCTCGGTTGTCATAATTTATTCAGCCAATGTGTACAGTTGAAGTGAGAATTATTTGCCCCGCCCCTCCCTGAATTATTAGCCCCTGTTTATTTTTTTCTTCAGTTTATGTTTAACAGAGAGAGGATTTTTTCAACACACATTTCTAAACATATTAGTTTTAATAACTTATCTCTAATAACTGATTTAATTTATCTTGACCATGATGACAGTAAATAATATTTTACTAGATGATTTAAGACACTAGTATTCAGCTTAAAGTGACATTTAAAGGCCTAACTAGGTTAATTAGGTTAACTAGGCAGGTTAGGGTAATTAGGCAAGTTATTGTATAACGATGGTTTGTTCTGTACACTATAGGAAAAAAAATAATGCTTAAAGGGGCTAATAATTTTGACCTTAAAATGTTTTTTTTTTTTTTTTATTCAAAACTGCTTTTATATTAAAATATTGTCATATATATATAATTATAAAATAATAATAATAATAATAAAAATATTGACATACTGTGAAAATTTTCTTGCTCTGTTAAATATCATTTGGGAAATATTTTTAAAAGAAAATAAAAATCAAAAGGGGGCTAATAATTCTGACTTTAACTGTATGCATGACACCAAAGTGTGACAAATTTGTGATATTTGATAAAATTCGAAATTTGAGATGATGTAAAAAATGCAGAGTTCCACACAATTCATTCATAACTTAACACTTTTAACAAATTTATGTGGATTGAACATAAAAAATTAAGTTGTCCCAATGAAATCTCCAGAATTGTTTCAGCTCATTTTAAATAAGTAGTTTAAACAAGCAATAAATAAAAAATTATATATATATATATATATATATATATATATATTTATTTTTTATACTATGAAATATAGTACGTAATCTATCATATATATTATTCATTTTGCATTCTACCTTTTTTTAATTCTGAATTCTGAAGTCGAAAAGAACAGTCCACATGAAAATGAAAATTTCATAATATTGTGACAGAAAACAGTTTACTTGCATTGAAATACATATAAAAATCCAAAATGGTTTCATTACCAGCATTCTTCAAAACACTCTTAAACATTCCAATGTTATACAGGTGTTCAATGACATTAGATGGACAACTCTCCCCTTAAATAAGATTTTAAGCAGGTTTTGTAATGTGATCTCAGATTGCACCATACTTAATGTAATTATTTCCTTAAATCGAACACTTTGCTGTCATATGATGATATTGCTAAAGCATCTGTCCTGTCTAATTTTTCATCCATAACCTAATTGCAACAATGCAAGTTATTTTGCTCAGAGGTTACACACATTCCAGTGAGAACTGAAGGCTTCGTCTTCTCAGCGTTTCCCTCTGTGCTGTGGCACACAATGCTGGCCCTCATCAGATTAGCGTGTGCTGGAGCTGTCGGCCGCCCCCGGCTTCCCCTGATATGACCTCGTTCCATCTCTCAAAGCGGGACTCATGTGATTTCTTTTCTCTCATTTTCTTTCCAAACCATCATCAATGTGCATGCAAAGTGGATGCCTCCCTGCTTTTAGCCACTTCAGCGTGAGCTTTTATATATTTATATATATATCAGCCTGGCCAACAAGCAGCTGCAATTACGTTCTCTGAAAAATTTATTAAGCTTCTCGCTTAAGTCCTGATGGGAGGCTCTGCCAAATTGCAGTTTCCAATGATATCAATCAAGACATTACATATGTTTTTGATGGTTTAACTGTCCATAAGTGACAAGAACATTTCATATCACAGTTTGAAATCTTGCAAATCCTGTGCCCACCAAAACATTACACTATTTGTTGTAAAACAGCACTGTGCTTTGTGTTGGGTCAGTCAAGAGGGGAATATGATGCACATTATAGGCACGATTTTCCCTTGTTGCTTTTTTGCTATTCTGTTTGAAGTGCGGCTCTGGTCATTGGACATGATGTAACTGTTCTCGGAAGCCAATTGTTGAGATGGAAGTTTTTCAATAGCTTTCAAGCAGGAGGGCGAGATTGCCTTAGCTATATCTATGTACCAGTTCTGTCAGCTCGCTTATTAGGCCACTTGGTTTCAGTTGATGCTAGAAAAGAAAAGAGCAGAATTACTGAATGGGGGCCTAGACTCCCAGGGGTCTGAAGCAGTGAAACGCCCTCTGGCCTGTTTTTGTAGCTGAACTAGTAGTAAGATACAGTATGTTATCAAGTTGCTCTAAACTTAAATCTTTGTTGTTTTGCAATTACATACACTCATAAAAAAAATACATTTTTCGACAGGGGTGTTGACAGTTATGCCCAAGGAAGATCCATTTGGCCTCCCCAAAGATCCTTTCAGCAAACAGTTCATAAAATAACCATTTTTTCTTATTTTAAAATCAACCCCAAATTAGAAAAAGTTAAGACAGTATGAAAAATGCAAGTAAAAAAAGAAAGTAGTGATTTCTAAATTTACTTTGACTTGTATTTCATTGCAGACAACACAACAAACATTATTTACAGTAATGTGTTTCTCATGATTTTTGTTGTTGTTGTTTTTTTTAATAAACACATATTTAATTGTTGGTTCTTGCAACACTTTTCAAAAAAAGTTGGAACACTAAATCCCTTGTGTATCACTTTGTATAGTTGTCATTCCTTTTCACAACGCTTAAAAAAACATTTAGGGACTGAAGACACCAAGTGATGAAGTTTTCCAGGTGTAATTTTGTTCCATTCCTTTTGCAAACAAATCTGAAAGTGGTATGGGGTCTTAGTTGTCACACATTCCTAATTGGAGACAGGTCGGGACTGCAGGCAGACTTTGCCAAGTGTGCAGAATGTGGTTTTCCACTGTCTTGTTGAAGTATGCATGGCTGTCCCTGGAAAAGATGTCTTCTTGAAGGCAGCATATGTGCTCTGAAATCTCTATGTACTATTTAGGATTAACGGTGCCATCACAGAAATGCAAGTTACCACTGACAGAAAACCATTACCATGACAAACCCTGGCCTTTGGACTTGTTGCTGGTATAAGTCTGAGCGGCTGGGGGATCGGAGATCACACATATTTCAGGTTAGGTTTGTGCCCTTGTCCTTTATGCACTGAAATTTAATCTTTTAATAATGGTATGCATGGTTGAAGGTGAAATATCCAAATGTCTTCCCATTTTTCATTGAGGAACATTGTTTTTAAAATCTCAATCATTTCCTCACGTATTTGTTGACAAACTGTCAACCATCGGCTCATCTTTGCTCCCAAAGGACTAAACCATGGGTGACCAACCCTGTTCCTGGCGATCAACCTTCCAGCAGATTTCAGCTTCAACCCTGATCAAACACACCTGAACCAATTAATTAGAACCTGAGGAGCACTTGATAATTACAGGCAGGTGTGTTTGATATGGGCTGCAACTGAAAACTGCAGGAAGGTCAATCTTCAGGAATAGGGTTAAGCACCCCTGGACTTAAGCCGCAGTCACACTAGAGTTTGAGCTTGCGAAATTCTGTGGTACGGCGCTGTGAAAAGGGGCGGGATTAAACAAGATGATTAGACATTAAAAAGGTCAGAGTTCACTAAGCTTGAACTTTGCACCGCTGCGAAATGCGAAACTCGACGCATGACCCTGCGTTTCCTGTCTGGCGCATTCACGTGCGTATGAATGGAAGTCTATGGGGAGTAAAGTCCAGTGTGACCGCGACTTAAACCTTTCTTGGATGCTGATTTTGTACCAAATCATAATTAAAATCACCTGGTAGCATCACCTGTTTCAAATGACATAATTATTTAACCAATTTCTGTCTCAACTTTTTTTCAGATCTGAATTACAGGAAATGATGTATATTAACAAATGAAATGAAGTTGACCCGTCAAAATGTGAAGCATTTTGTGTTCATATTGTCTGCAATGAAATGCAAGTCAAAGTAAACTTAGAAATCAGTACTTCCTTTTTTTAATTTGTGTTTTCCATACTGTCCCACCTTTTTTGATTTGGGGTTGTAAATAAATGTACCCCTGTTATGCTATTATAAATATTTCTAATTTAGAAGGCTCCAAAAAGAAATCTGCATTCATCCAGTTTCTCAAAATATACATTTAAAACATCAAAGAATTTCAAATGATTTGTTTAAAGGTCCAGCCTGTCTGAACCACTTCTTTCCAAGAGTATATCTGTTCTAAATGTTCAGATTCCCCAGTCAGTTATGATTGGTCTGCCATTTACACAGCACACAAGAGAAACAAACACACCCATCACAATATCTGAAATTCATCTCCGGAGGCTTTCTCAGCAATTGTACACACTTGCAGGATAATAATGGCGTTGATTTGACCATATCAATCACTACCATGTCCAATCATGATGGACTGAAAGCACTAAATCGGAAGATCAACCAAAATTTCTATCGCACAACATAAGCAAGACGTTGCTAACTTTGTTTGTAGTCATTATGAGAAGTATAGTTAAAATAAAATGAGGCCTTGCAGCTAAAACGTAACCAAAATGAATAAAAATACAATCACAAGTGAAAGGGGCAAAACATGAGTCTTCTATTATGTCAATACTGAAGTGATGAATGTGAAAATAACGTGTCAATTATAGAAATATTACATCAGATTTTTTTACTTGCTGTAGCTCCAGGAATAAAACACAAGCTCATTGCAAATGCATGCTTCAACTTGCATTTTTGTGAAACCACAAAAAGGTATTAGACATACATTTAACTGTAGTTTATAGGTAAAATGAATGCCACAGAGTAGTATGACACCAACAATGTTCTTTTGTTCCTTTTCACACTAATGTTTGTTTCGTCGACTGTGTACTGCACTGTAAATAGTTGAAGTGACAATAAAGCCAACTTCACTTGACTAATGATAGATACAGGGACACTTTATCAAGAATAAAAGCTTTTTTCATGCAGATCTTTGCAAATCACCACACAAATAGCACAAAACAACTTAACAATGTCTGTCATTTGCCTCATTTATACAGTATATCTCTATATGGACAACTTTTCTGACTTGCTCAGTTTGCTTGGTATCTCACTTTGTACATTGTTATACGTGATGCAGATTGCTCATGCTTGAGTCTAGTGAAGCACAATTCCACAAAGAGATAAAAACTAAGTAAAATGAAGGTAAAACTACATGGTTGCAGTAGACTTTTATCAGTAGAGATTTTCTATTTAAAGCACTATTGGTTGAATTTAGGGAAGAATTTAGATCAATGTTTCGCTGAGTGAGTTGTAGGATAAATCATTTAGGATTCAGAAGTGCGCTCGTTTTTGCGATTGTTTAGCACTTCCAATTCAGTTGCCTATGGTCAGTGTTGGGGAGTAACGGAATACATGTACCGGCGGTACGTATTTAGAATACTATTCATGAGTAACTGTATTCCGTTACAGTTACTATTTTTAAACAGGGTATTTAGAATACAGTTACTTTCCTAATACCATTGGAATACTTCGGGCGATGCGTGTCTGGCCCATAATAATATTACTAAATTGCTGCCGAAACCATAGAAACAGAAGCTACACTCCGACTGCTATCACCAGCGTTAACTCAGTGAGACTCAAGCAAATGACCCTGTTCTCACGCTCTCACGCCACACCTCCATTTTCTCACGTAGCAAAAAGGACGATCGCAAACACCGAACAACCGGACAACAACCATGATTTTCAAATAAACTGCTTTTTTTGCCGTCGGTGTTCGTGAATTCGCTGCTTGATGTTTCGTTTGCGCTTTCAGAGGTTTCGTTTGCGCTTCTTAAATTTACGTTCGCTTTTTTGACACAAATGTGGGCGGGACTTATGGGCACCTTAGCCAAAGTTGGCAGCCCTGGTTAACTTGAGTGTACAAATATGGAGGATTCAGAACAGGAGCTCGAGGGGTTGGAGCCGAAACCAAAACAACTTTCTAGCAGCAGTAAAGGGAAAAAATGCATTCACGTCTTAGAAGTTTAAGCAAGGTAGTTCAAGGTACTGTAGATAGGTGACTACTGGCTAATATGTTTGACTTAAAACAAAACTTGTTCATTTTGATGTTTACATTTTTGTAAAGCAAACACATTTTGCATTCTTCTAATATTTGCAATATTGTTCTTAGGTGAGAAGTTTTATAATAAAAATTAAAATGTTGGCTAGAACCTGTTACATTACGTTGGTTTTACATAAACTATTTTGAAGTTTTTCTTTTCTTATACCTGATATTTTTCTGTGCAGACTGTGAAATACAAAGGGTAAGCAAAATGCATATTATATACATATACTGTATATTACAGACAGTAATGCTGTCTATGTTCAAGCACTTTTTATCTTTATTACAGAAACAGAAATTTAATTTGTTGACACTTTGATAAATAAACATTATTTAATAAACATAATTATATTGTTTTATTTATTTTTCCCTGTCAGTCAATAATGTTTAGCATTAGAGGCCGTCTGTTTTCCTGCAGAAATTGCTACCAACACATAGTGTGACATTTAATAGACTTGAAGGCTGTTTTCAAGGGAAAGTATTCCAAGTATTTAGAATACAGTACCAGGATTAAGCAAAGTAACGGAATACGTTACAAAATATATTTTAAAGCAGGTATTCTGTATTCTGTAACTAAATACATTTACAAAGTATTCTCCCCAACACTGCCTATGGTAGATGACTAGAAATAATAAATAGCAGAAAACGATCAAACCACTTGCTACAAACAAGTGTGTTCATGACTATACATAAAAAGAATGATATAATAAGGCAGTATCAGTTTGGAAAATGAAGCAGCATAACGAGCTGTTTTTAACATTTAAAAATCAATGGAAGTGAATGAGATCGGGAGTATCAAGCCAACAAGATTCCAATCGCTGCACCCGATTGTACATGAAGAATAAGGTCTGTAACAAAATGTACCATATGTAACAAATTTCTGATTTGCAAAACATCGCCCTCTAGTGGATTTTCTATCTGAAGCGTGCAATAAAATGTAGAACGTATTTTACGTTCAGCCGATTCGAATGTTATCACTTGATTGAATGGGCATAGCAGTGGTTTTCAGCTGATAGATATGGGCCAGTAGGGGCCTTCTGCACCTACTGGTAGACTCAGAAGGCTGTTATCATCCATCCACATGGTTAATCAGCTATAGAGCACATACAGCTGCGGCCAGAAGTTAACGAGAATTATTTATATTATTTATTAAATTTCCCACTGATTGTACTGTATTTTATTACGTCTACCCCTGCCCCAACACTAAACTCAACCATCACAGTAATGTAAAAACAGATCTAGATCTGGAGTCTTCTCTGTTAGTACAGTGTGTCCGGAAAGTATTAATAGCGTTTCACTTTTTCAAAATTTTTACAGCCTTATTTCACAATGGAATAAATTTATTTACTTCCTCAAAATTTTACACACAATACCCCATAACGACAATGTGAAAAAATATTTTTTGAAATTGTCGCAAATTTATTAAAAATAAAAACCTGAAAAATCACATCTACTTAAGTATTCACCGTGAAGCTCTAAATTGAGCTCAGGTACATTCTGTTTCCACTGATCATTCTTGAGATGTTTCAGCAGCTTAATTGGAGTTCACCTGTGGTAAATTCAGTTGATTGGACATGATTTGAAAAGGCATACAGTACACCTGTGTATATAAGGTCCCAGTGCATGTCAAAGCACAAACCAAGCATGAAGACAAAGGCATTTTCTGTAGACCTCCGAGACAGGATTGTCTTGAGGCACAAGGCTGGGGAAGGTTACAGAAAAATTTCTGCTGCTCTGAAAGTTCCAATGAGCACAGTAGCCTCCATCATCCGTAAGTGGAAGATGTTTGGAACCACCAGGACTCTTCCTAGAGCTGGCCGGCCATCTGAGCTGAGTGATCGGAGGAGAAGGGTCTTAGTCAGGGATGAGATCAATAAACCAATGGTCACTTTTTCTGAGCTCCACCAATCTTCTGTGGAGAGAGGAGAACCTTACAGAAGGACAACCATCTGTGCAGCAATCCACCAGACAGAAGCCACTCCCTGCCTGGAAGCTGTCAAAAGGCATCTGAAGGACTCTCAGACCATAAGAAACAAAATTGTCTGGTCTTATGAGATTAAATTAATTCTTTGGAGTAAATGCCACGCATTACGTTTGGAGAAAACCAGGCACCACTCATCACCAGGCTAATACCATCCCTACAGTGAAGCACGGTGGCAGCAGCATCATGCTGTGGGGATGTTTTGCAGCAGCAGGAACTGGAACACTAGTCAGGATAGAGGGAAAGATGAATGCAGCAATGTACAGAGACATCCTGAATGAAAACCTGCTTCAGAGTGCTCTTGACCTCAGACTGGGGTGACGGTTTATCTTCCAGCAGGACAATGACCCAAAGTTAAAATGACCCACCACCAAAATATCAATGGAGTGGCTTTACAACAACTCAGTGAATGTCGTTGAGTGGCCCAAACAGAGCCCAGACTGAAATCCTATTGAACATCTCTGAAAATGGCTGTACACTGTCGCTTCCCATCCAACCTGACAGAGCTCGAGAGATACTGCAAAGAGAAATTCCCAAAGACAGGTGTGCCAAGCTTGTGGCATCATATTCAAAAAGACTTGAGGCTGTAATTGCTGCCAAAGGTGCATCAACAAAGTATTGAACAAAGGCTGTGAATATTTATGTACATGTGATTTTTCAGGTTTTTTATTTTTAATAAATTTGCAACAATTTAAAAAAATGTTTTTTCACATTGTCATTATGGGGTATTGTGTGTAGAAATAAATGAATTTAATCCTGTTTGGAATAATGCTGTAACATGAAAAAATGCGGAAAAAGTGAAGCACTATGAATACTTTCCAGATGCACTATATAGCTGATTAACCATGTGGCTGAATGATAACAGCCTTCTGAGCCTACCAGTAGGTGCAGAAGGCCCGTACTGGCCCATACCTATCAGCTGATAACCACTGATAACGCCCATTCAATGTGTGATAACATTCAAATCGGGTGTTACATTTCACAAATATATGTAAGCTGACACATATATTTCCAATGAGCCTTTGCAGGAATAATAACTAATTACAGATTTTTTGTTGAGCTTATGAACACTGCTGTAATTATTCAATAAAATATTTAACCCAACAATTGGGATGGTCCATATTTGGCAGCATAACGAGTTGTTTTTAACATCTAAAAATCAAATTCAATAGAAGTGAATAAGACTGGAAGTATCGAGCCAGAAAGATTCAAATGGCTGTTCCCGCTTGTACGTGAAGAATAAGGTCAATAACAAAATGTACCAATAGCAATCTGAAGCATGCAACAAAATGTAGAACGTATTTTACGTTCAACCGATTCGAATGTTATCATTCGATTGAATGGGCATTATCAGTGGTTATTAACTGATAGATATGGGCCAGTAAGAGCCTTCTGCTCCTACTGGTAAGCTCAGATGGCTGTTATTATGCATCCACATGGTTAATGAGCTATAGATCGCATATGGCTGCAGCCAGAAGTTAACGATAATTATTTATATTATTTATTAAATTTCCCATTAATTGTATTTTATTAACATCTACCCCTACCGCAACCCCAAACCCAACCAGTAATGTAAAAACAGATCTGGATCTGCAATCTTCTCTATTAGTATAGCTGAATAACCATGTGGATAGATGATAACAGCCTCTACTAGTCAATATCTATCAGCTGATAACCACTGATAATGCCCATTCAATCAAGTGATAGCATTCGAAGTGGGTGTTACATTTCACAATATATGTAAGGTAAGGCACATATTTCCAAAGAGCCTATGCAGGAATAATAACTAATCACACATTTTTTGTTGAGATGAACACTGCTGAAATTTTTCAATAAAATGTTTAACCCAGCATTTGGGTTGTTCCATATTTGACCCAAAATGTAAACATTTTTAGAGTGCATAGAGTGCACACTAGACTAAATAGCATCAACAATCGATGCTTCTTCTCTACATAATGTCAAGAACCCAAATCAACCAAAGTGTTTGCGGTCAGGTCAAAGTAGTCACTGAAGACCATAGACAGGCATTGTGCTGATTTGTTACGGATCTACTTGGATCAGTTACAGAAATGAAACCGTAATTCTTAACGATTTGTTTCGGCAGTTGAGAACTGATGCTTTCTTATAGGGGACAATCATTTTATTTATCTTTCACTTTGGTCTTTAAAATCTTTTACATTCACAAACAGCCACATTACACACTGTCTGAAAATAATATTTGAAAAAAGCATAACCGGGGCACTTTAATAATCTCAAGAAGCATTTTCCACTATATAAAGAATCGTTTGTGCATTGGGCAAAGTTGTGTGATTGTTAGATGGAGCCATTAACGCCAACAAAGAACCATTATTTTTAAGAGTGTACTGCACAACCCGAAACACATTGATATTTTTTTGCCCCTTGCATAATCTTCACACATCCTCCAACACTGAGGTTTATTAACATACATTGTTGTTAACATGAGCCTTAACCCGCTCTAAAACCTGTGATATGGTGACTAACCAAATGATTATTCAGTTTTGTTGATTATACATTGTTAGAAGAATATATATAAGAACTATTTGTCTTACTTCAAGTTGCTGAAAAACACCCTACCCCTCAACTGAAGTGCATTTATAAATAGAATACAGTATTTTTTTTAACACAATGGCATAATAAGACCTGCCAAATAAGAAGAACAAACTAAATAATAGATGAATCATTCTTATTTGGCCCAGACTTGAGATCTTGAATGTAATCTTTGATATTAGAGACATGAATAAACTGTTCATTTGTCTCTGAGATGTAAATGCCATGGACATTTCATTACACGATTATACTGCCATTAACATTCATTCATTCATTCATTTTCTTGTCGGCTTTGTCCCTTGCGGGGTCGCCACAGCGGAATGAACCGCCAACTTATCCAGCACGATTTTACGCAGCGGATGCCCTTCCAGCCGCAACCCATCTCTGGGAATTTCCACACACACATTCACACTCATACACTATGGACAATTTAGCTTACCCAATTCACCTGTACCGCATGTCTTTGGACTGTGGGGGAAACCGGAGCACCCGGAGGAAACCCACGCAAACCCAGGGAGAACATGCAAACTCCACACAGAAACGCCAACTGACCCAGCCCAGCCGAGGTTCGAACCTGCGACCCAGCGACGTTCTTGCTGTGAGGCAACAGCACTACCTACTGCGCCACTGGGTTGCCCCCATTAACATATAAATTGCATTTAAATGGGCATAATCAAATTTAGACTTTAAAATCGTGATAATTCTTGTCATCGTATGCAGCCTTTGACTGATCTGGGAAATTAAGCATCATGGGGAATGAATTTTGCATGTATTTAATATTCTTTAAGTGACAAAAATTCACAATAAGGTTTACTTTGCAAGCCCATCAGGACCGAGGACAGCGGACATGAGAGTGAAAAACATGTGCTTCTAATAAGAAAACAGCTGCTGTGTAAAATATTCAGAGGTTTTAACAGTTAAATGTAGGTTTATTTGATAAACACTGCTCCAAAACTTTAATAAAACGTCTCACATTAATGTATTTATACACAGAAGCAATGTAATGAAAGTGTCTGTGTCGTATCTAAGCCATTTCTATCCAGTTTTGTAGCATGTTGAACATTTACTCCTTACAGTGGAAGTCAGAATTATTAAACCCCCTGATTTATTAGCCCCCCTGTTTATTTTTTCTCCAATTTCCGTTTAACGGAGAGAAGATTTTTTCAACACATTTCTAATCATAATAGTTTTAATATCTCATTTCTAGTAACTGATTTATTTTATCTTTGTCATGATGACAGTAAATAATATTTGACATGGATATTTTTCAAGACACTTCTATACAGCTTAAAGTGACATTTAAAGGCTTAACTAGGCAGGTTAGGGTAATTAGGCAAGTTATTGTATAACAATGGTTTGTTCTGTAGACTATTGAAAACATATAGCTTAAAGGGGCTAATAATTTTGACCTTAAAATGTTTTTTAAAAAATTAAAAACTGCTTTTATTCTAGCCGAAATAAAATAATTAAGACTTTCTCCAGAAGAAAAAAAATATTAT
The DNA here is from genome assembly GCA_903798195.1 of Danio kyathit. Lineage (NCBI taxonomy): Eukaryota > Metazoa > Chordata > Actinopteri > Cypriniformes > Danionidae > Danio > Danio kyathit. Next base: position 39,469,691 of record LR812539.1, read on the forward strand.
CAGACATACTGTGAAACTTTCCTTGCTCTGTTAAACATAATTTGATAAATATTTAAAAAGGAAATAAAATTCAAAGGGGGTTTAATAATTCTGATTTCAACTGCAGTTAAAGTGGACCGCCAATGTCTTTGAAGGAGTTTTCACATTTGACCAGGTAACCCGCCGTGTTTATCTGAGGAAATAATAAATACTATTTAATTAGATTTTAAATATGAATACATCGCAGTTTGAAATATGTGCACAAAGAGCTTAGAGATTTCATAACACTATTTACAGAGCACGCAGACAAACTCGTACACAGGTAAACAAAACGTGTCCATGCACAAGCTGCAGCACTTACATTATATATGGGTCAGTGACATAAAACTTCAGATCTATTTAATTTTGCAATCATCTACTTTTCATTTTTATACTTTTAATTGAATTTAAAATGACATTTGTATGGCTTAAGGTTACAAATGACAAGGTGGTGTAACCAGTTTTAAAAATATCTTGAAAATAAATCGAGAGTGTATTTATTTATTTCACTACAAAATAAACTCTAAAACATATTTATCTTTAAAGAATATTGTTCATATTTATAAATCAAATGGCTTTCATTTTGCTTCCTACGACCTTGATGTATTGTCAGGAGTCAATTTATTTCTTTATTTATTGTGACTCAAAGTCAAAAAAAAAAAAAAAAATCTCTTTATGAATCAACCATCATTTTAGCTAAATGTCCTCTTCTGATGACAAATAAGTCATCTACATCTTGGCCTCGGATGAGTATCAGCAAATTGTAAATTTGGGGTGAACTATTACTTTAAATGTAGTATTACCAGGCTATGAAAACTTCTTGTTTATTTATCAGAATGCATGATGTTATGTTAAAAATGTTGTTTGAAAACAGTTTGAAAACGCTTAGTATATTTAATTTTCATTGCAATTGATAATTTTGTATATGTTACTACAATGTAAAAAATTATATAGCCTAATATAATATAATATACTTATATTATATTATATTATATTATATTATATTACATTACATTACATTATATTATATTATATTATATTATATTATATTATATTATATTATATTATATTCCCCTCCTCGTCTGTAACGCTCTTGTCACTGACCAACATACAATATGTGTGTGCATTTACGTGCGTGTAGAATGTCGGCACATTATCTTCTTGAACGCTTTCCTAAAGTCTCTGTTGAAAATGGTGTAAATGATGGGGTTCACTGAGCTGTTACAGTAACCAATCCAAAAAAAGAGATTGAACAGAGACTCCGGTATTGTGCAACTTTTTCGGCATATGGCGTGAAGGCTGTAGGTGAAGAAGAAAGGAAACCAGCAGAGCACGAACACCCCCATCACCACCGCCAGCACGAATGTGAAGCGCTTCTCCCGCATCTGTGCCAGTTTGGATTTGGACAAAGACAGCTGACGTGCCCTCGGCTCCTGCTCGAGCTCCGACGCGCGGCTGCAAGCCCACGACAGCCGCCCGTTGGGCTTTGGGCACGATTGCGCGCCCTCCACCTTCCTGCTCTTGGCGAAGCGCGAGTTCCTGTGCCTGTTGGAGACGCTGCTTTCCTCCAGATCGATGTCGTCGAGTTCTCCTTTGCGCTCTCGGCTGCCCGAGCTGTGGCTGCTGGGGCTCTCCACCTCGGACTTGCCTTTACGCACGAAGCAGGTCTCGGATTGCGACGGCTGCCTCTCCATTCCGTTCTTGGCCACGAAGACAGTGGACGCGCGCTGTTTGGCCACCCTGTAGATCCTGCAGTACACCAAAATCATAATGAGACCCGGTGCAAAAAACGACACTATACAGGAGGAGAGGATGTACCAGGTCTCGTTGTTCAGCAAACACTCCAGCTCGTCGTGCTTGGTCATGAGAAGCGGCGGGAAGGAAATCACCGCCGAAATGACCCACACCACCGTGATCATGATCTTTATTCTCCGCGGAGTTCTCTTCAGGTTGTAGCTGACCGCTTTGGTAACCGACCAGTACCTGTCCAAACTTATGGCGCAGAGATGAACAATGGACGACGTGCAGAAAAGCACGTCCAAAGCCAGGTAGAAAGCACACCAGGTGCTTCCAAAGTACCAGTAGCCCATCACTTCGTTGGCCAGGGAGAACGGAATAACCAAAGTGGCCACCAAAATATCAGCAGCCGCTAAAGAGACCAGAAAGAGGTTCTGTGGGGCGCGCAGAGCGCGGCTGGTAAACACGGCCACCACGACCAACACGTTCCCCACGATGGTCACCAAAATGATCACGGTCACCACGAGAACGATGAGCACCGACGCGTACTGTGAGTGCGGTGGCAGCCTCGGCGCGCTCGTGTCATTAGTATCCTCGGATGAGTTCGGCAAGAGGAAGGCGATGGTAGTTAAATCCATTCTTGGTTCCCTTGGCGCTGATCCCCCATTTCCATGCGTATTGTCATCCTTCAAACTTGTAGCATCCAACGTGAAGCTCTGCGCAGTCCTCCACACACTCCACGCCAGGCGTATCATACCAAAGACGGTGCTCTAATAACTTTTAAAACTTCCCATTGATTTGGTTGTTTTTTATCTGTTTCTGCTGCCGTTTTAAAGGGGCAGTGTTGAAGCACACATAGCCAAGGCATGTTTTGTTTGCAGGAGCGCGCGCGGAGAGGCGGCAAGGATGCGCAGCGTTGAGCTTGTGTGTGTCGCGCTGAACAAATATGGGAGTGTTTGAGCCCCTGTCTCTCCTCCTCTGACTCTCTCCCTCTCTCGTTTTTCTTCTTTAAAGTCGGGGGTGTGCTGTTTGTACTGCCAAACTAGACAAGCTTTTGAATAATTAGCAATAAAAGATTGTAAAATCCATAGGTAGTCGCGTGTTTTTATAACTTTCATTAACACGTCATGAATATGCATGACTTGTTATATCATACATATTAATCAAAGTTTCGACACATTACATTAGTAAAAAAGAATGTGGCAGCTGTGGTTGTCAGAAATGTATTACAAAAAATATTGGGATAAAGTAAAAATAAATGCAACAAAATAATGTGCATATCGAATAACACAAATGAGAAGTAGCTATTTTAAATAAAACCTAAGGAAATTTGGTGGCATACTACTACTACTACTACTACTACTACTACTACTACTACTAATAATAATAATAATAATAATAATAATAATAACAATAACAATAATAAATAACCAATATCTTGAAAAAAATAACTTTAATGTATTTTGTACAAGTCTATATTAATATTACATGTACATTTAAAAATATAACAATAAACCCTTTAATATATATATATATATATATATATATATATATATATATATATATATATATATATATATATATATATATATATATATATATATATATATATATATATATATATACAGTTGAAGTCAGAAATATTAGCCCCCCTTTGAATTTTGTTTTCTTTTTTAAATATTTCCCAAATGATGATTAACAGAGCAAGGAAAGTTTCACAGTACGTCTGATAATATTTTTTTCTTCTGGAGAAAGTCCAGAAAGTCTTATTTGTTTTATTTCGGCTAGAATAAAAGCAGTTTTTATTTAAAAAAAAAACTATTTTAAAGTCAAAATTAATAGCCCCTTTAAGCTTATTTTTTCCGATAGTCTACAGAACAAAAACTGCTAAAAACTGCTTTTATTCTACCCGAAATAAAACAAATAAGACTTGCTTCAGAAGAAAAAGTATCAGACATACTGTGAAAATTTCCTTGCTCTGTGGGGGGGGGGGGGGGGGGGGGGGGGGGGGGCTAATAATTATGACTTCAACTGTGTATAATCTTATGGCAACACCTGCTGAAGTCAAATATCCACTAATGTATTTCCCAGTGTGAACTGATAAAAGCTACATACTATATTACGCCAAATGTTTGCACTTTGGGAAAAAGTGGAAGCTTCTTTTTACCCTGCAGCTTTAGCGACAATCGTTTATTTATTTTTGGAGTCCGGCTTGTTAACTTGCTGTGCAGTTATTAAGCCTGTCAGTCCACTAGTGAATATAGCAATCGAAAGTGCTTAGCGATTCGTTGAGTGCTTGCTGTAAATAGCAAATTAGGTAGAATTTAGGATGTCAGTATCCACCTAATAGCACCCCATGGACCTTTGCTATTAATAACCTCAAGTCAAATGAAAACACTTCTGCATGTTAAAGTCTAAAAGCAGAATTCAGAAGTTAGCTAACCTTGCTGACCTATAAGTTAGGTATTCTGCAAAGAAAATGATTCTTAATGACCCATAACATTGAATACATGTTAAATTAACTCAGCAACGAAGCAAAATTATTTTTAATGGCACAATAAAAGTATGCATTAATGTCAGTAAGTAGCTTAAAGCTTTGAAAATAGGAAGTGCTATTGTGTATATTTAAATTGGGACTTGGCAGTAGTTTGCATTAATTCACTTCAACTGATAATCAATTGTGGATAAGAAACAGAGCAGAATCCTAAATATTTCTTGATTTTATGTCATCATATTTCTTACATTTTTTGTCATCCGACTAGCCATATTTCAATACCGAATCCCAGATGTTCAGTGCAGTCTTAGGTCAGATGTTTCCACTGGGAGAGGAAGAAAATGTATTTGTAAGTATTGCTTTGAGTAGTGTGTTGTTTTTTTCCCTCGAGACTGCTGAAAGTGTACTGCTTTCTAAATGCAAATTGAAAAATTATGTAAACTGAAAGTTTGACTCACCTTTCAACTTAATGAGAGAAGGAAACAGTCCAAGGTTTTCATACATGAGCGTGTTATTGAACACGAACTCTGTTCCAAAACATTTTTTTTTTTACAGTGTACATAGACAACACAAATAGCTCTCAACATTTGATTTCAACTGAGTTTGACACTAACTGCACAATACTATTAAACAGTCAAAATTAAATAAGTGGTATTATTAAAGTAATATGTATAATGTTTAAAGACAAAGACTGAATATTTAGCACTGAAATAGAGTGAACATGGTGGTTTATTTATGCTATAGGGATGAAACGATATGGAAATTTTGGATTATATTTATAGCTGGTTATATTTGGAAGTCTATATATAGACTTCCAAATATAAAGAGCTACTTTAAATCCTTTAACCCTTTAACTGCTCCACCAAGAAAAAAAAATGCATTGCATTTCTTAACTTCTAATAACACACTCAATACATGTTTTTCAGCACATCTCATAATTTCCCCCATAATAACCAAATGGTTGATATGTCGGTTTATGGTAAAAGTAACAGAATTAATACATATACTATGAAAATCAGAAAATATGAAGTGTAAGATGAATTTATTTAAAAACACAATCAAAATAAAACATTTTTGAATACTAAATCATCTTTATTTTTTGAAGTATGCCATAAAATATTTCAGATTCTCATTTAACACGTTTGCTTGTTTTTTTTTTTTTTTGTTTTGTTTTTTTACAATAAAACCAAAATCAAGTGTAGTAGTGCAAGGGGGATTATGTTTGCTAGATTTTTTTGTAAACCATCAATGCTGTATAGCAGTGGCGGCTGGTGTTAAAAAATGTGAGGGGGGCGCATTTTAAAATCCATTAAAAGCCATTTTTCAGGTAATGTACCAAAAAACAAAATATGACTAAAGCATACAATAAATGCATCACAAATCAGTTCATTTTAGTTCAATTTGGGTTTATCAGTAATGAAGCAATCAAGATAATCAGTAAACACACACACACACACACACACAAATGTTGCCTAATCACTGATGACTTACATCTCAACTTACCAGCCTACTCCGTTTGTCATAACAAGTGCTGGAAAAGCCCCGAATATACGCCCGCTCGCGATCACTTGACTACTGGTAAATTTGTTTTCATTAGTTTTGCAAGGAAGGTCGATCTGGTCCAAGCTCCTTGATTATTATTATTTTTTCTTCATCCAAACGCCTTGTGAACGGATATCTTTGCAAAGATACAACAGAATTTTCCTTCATCTTGCACTTGCTTTCACTATATGATTAAAGGTCAGCACAGCTAACTGACGAGCTGCTGCTGAGTGAACGCGCGGTGTAAGTGAGAATGGTCCAATCACATAAGGCCAATCATATAAAAACAAATATGATTCGTTCTAACAAAAAAAAGGGAGGGTTCGGGGCGCAGAGCGCTGCGCCCCAAAGACAATTTAAAACAGGCCAATTAGAGCTTATCGTCGTATCACATGCTTTGCAAAAGTTCGTGTACCTACATAGACACCCATTAGTCCGGCGCCCCGTACACATATGAAAAAATATTGTTCATACATTTTTTTTCAATAAATGTTAGTATGACTACAATAAATGTTAGAATGTTATAATTAAATCAGTTTATTTTGTTAATATTTGTGATAATAAATATTGACATATTAAAGGAGTCTAACTTGACGGGGGCGGCGCCCCAGCGCCCTCTATTGACCAGCCGCCACTGCTGTATAGTGTGAACCATTATTTAAAACAGTCATTCTTTAAATGACTTTAACAGTCAAAGTATGGTCAACCATTTGGTAGAGCAGGCAGTTAAAGGGTTAGGAGGATCTCAAGGGGATTTTCAACCCATGACCTCCAAAATGACAATGCAGTGACTTGCGACACCCATTATTCTTGGAGGTAGTTATACAAATGTGGTTCGCAATGATGATGCCTATATAAACGAGCATATTGACAACACAGAAAGAACAAGATTTTATTTAAATTCATTTATTTGTTCAATTTTAACATTAACTTCAACTAAAGAGATGGGTGGGCACAATGTGTGAAACACAGTAAGCCCATGCTTGGAGACGACCATTCGGAGCTCATCCTCTACATTCAGTCACCTGTATTTATTTTAATGTACAAGAGTGCCAAAAAGGTGTCAGAACATGGATGAACAGTTTTGACTGCACAGGCACAGTTTTTGACACTTGCTGTGTCGTTAATCTAATATAATCACCCCAGGGGTCACAATCCAATGTGGAGGGAGGGGGGGGAGGGGGGGTAATCAGGCTGATGGCTTTTTTTTTTTTTGGATGTTGTTCTTTTTTTAATGTAACAGTTAACTATTTGTATCTTTTGTTAGTTACAGGGGGTCCTATAGCTCATACTTTGGAAACCATTGCTTTGAAAAGGTAATTCCATCCCTTTTAAGAGCATGTAACATATACACTACCTGACAAAATTCTTGTTGTCTATCCAAGTTTTAGGAACAACAAATAAAAATCTCTTGTACGCTCCCATACTGAATGTAACCATGATATTTCCTTCACCAAACATGACTGATTTCTGTTTCTGTGAGAATTTTGGGTTCATGCAGGTTCCAATAGGTCTTCTGCAGTATTTGTGATGATTGGGATGCAGTTCAACAGATAATTCATCTGAAAAATTGAACAACTAGAGGTCAAGATATTATTTGTTGTTCTTACAACTTGGATCGATGACAAGACTTTTGTCAGGTAGTGTATTATGTGTTTAAATATCATCTTTGTATGCTGTTGAGTAGCTCACATGAGAAAAAAAATGGTGTGATACAGTATCAGCAGTGAACTCAGGTGTTCGCTGGGTAATCAGCTGCTCACTTTATGGCTCTTATAGGGCGAGTGTTCTGGCTTCAAGTGCTGATAGATGCAATTACTGATTCAGTAGAGCCCTCTTAATTGTAATTCTGGGAGAAGGTCAATATTATATTATTAATATCTGAGCCACAGGACTTAAACAAAAACAATGATGGATGCTTATATAGTCATGTTTGAATGCTGAGTAATGAATACTGGAGGTTCAAATTTTAATGAGTGAAGTGCAATGGGGGTCTCCTGCTCTCAGACTAGGGACTGGTTGCATTAGTGCCAGCATACAAACATCATTAAAATTATTGGCACCCCTAGAAACTCTATATTTCTATGCATATTATTATTTTTAACGTGTCCAGCCATGGCTCTCTGTTTCACAGGAGTGAGAAAATAAAACACAAAGGCCAAACTCCATCATCCATCCATCACAATGACAAAAAGCTAAGTATAGTTCTTATATGCAGCAAACAAGTGTTGAACTTTATCAAATAGAACGCTTCTTTAACAAAAGGTCAAGTTTAAATTCCAATTTCTACCATTAGATCAATTATTTAAAAAGTATATAATCTAATGGAGATGTTTTGAATCATATTCATGTGGAGTTTGAGTGGCAAACATGGGTAGATTGTAGTTGGAAAATTGCAGAAATTAGTTGAGTCTTGGTGTCATACAACCTTTTTTTCACAAAAAAAAAAAAAAAAAAAAAAAATCACCTGAACAGATGTCGGACCTTCAAATGCTATGTGTTCTGGTGTGCCAATAAATTTGACCAATGTGTATTGGAGGAAAACCCTTTATTTAATAATGAGATTATTTTAATGAAGGTTAGATTTTTGTGAACTTCTTGAATGTAAGAAAAGGTATAACCAATAAAAAAAATGATAAAATCTCAAATCTTTTGGTCAAAGGGTGCCAATAATTTTAACCATGACTCTGTCTAACTTTTGGGTCATTGCTCCTGCTTTCTTATATTCGTCTGCATTCAGGCTCACATTCAAGCACAGACTATCTTGAGGAATATCCCCAGGGTCAGCGGGTTGTGGTGGTGTATGAACTCAGGGATGCTGAACTCCCTCTGTGTGTGTAATGACATGATGGCTTTGCGAACATCACAGCTGTCAATGACGCTATCGTCACACATACAGAATACAGATCCAAAAAGAGTTTTTAGCCTTCAACTGGTTTCCGCTGTCGTTGTCTTGATTTTTGCCTGTCGGCTAATGAGCCTGCTTTTTTAAAGCTTCAAAGAGTGGGGAATATACAGCAGTTTCAGCAAAGCATGATCTAGCTGTTCGTTTGAGCAAATTGTCAACTCGTGAAGTACTGTTGAGATTGCTGGCTTTCTTCATTGCTGTTTTCATGTCTAAGCAACAGTCTGTAAAGCTTTTCAAGAAATGGCATGAGGCAATGGATAAATGTGATACAGATTTATTTTATTTTGCTTTATCAGAGGCTTAGGTTACACACAATCTCAAATTTGAAAAAGTTGGAACAGTATAAAAAAAACGAAAATAAAATAAAATTTGTGATTTCCAAATTTACTTTGACTTGTATTTCATTGCAGACAATATGAACACAAAATATTTCATGTTTTGTCTGGTCAACTTCATTTCATTTGTAAACATACATCCTTTCCTGTCATTCGGACCTGCAACACATTTTAAAAAAAGTTGGCACAGGAGAAATTTAGGGCTAGTAATCAGGTAAATTGGTTAAGTGATGATGTGATTCGAAGCAGGTGATGTGAACAGTTGATTGTAATTATGATTTTGTACAAAAGCAGCATCCATGAAAGGTCTAGTCCTTTAGGAGCAAAGATGTACAGAGAATCGCCAGTTTCCCAACAAATGCATGAGAACATTGTTTAAAAACAATGTTTCTCAAAGAAAGATAGGAAGACATTTGGATATTTCCCCTTCATCAGTGCATAACATAAGTAAAAGATTCAAGGAATCTGGAGGAATTTCAGTGCGTAAAGGACAAGGGTGCAAACCTAAGCTGAACAACCGTGATCTCTGATTCCTCAGGCGGCACTGCATCAAGAATCGTCATTCATCTATAAGTGATATCACCACATTGGCTTATGACTACTTTGGCAAACCATTGTCAAGTACCACCATACGTAGTTACATCCACGTATGGCAGTTAAAACTGTACTGTGTCAAAAGAAAGCCCTATGTTAACAGTGTCCAGAAGTGCCGTTGACTTCTGGCATCTGGGATGGACCATCACATACTGTCCCAACCTTTTCTGATTTGGAGCTGTAGAATCAGTGTTTAACACCGATTGTTGCGCTGCAGTTCATCAGCCTATTAATCAATCAATCAATCAATCAATTGATAGAATCAATGTTTTACTAGGGCTGAGGCTGAAAATTGATTTTGAGGTGTTGAGAATCAAGAGTCAAGTACAAAGTTCTGAATTGATTCCATCAATGGGGAGTCGACTCCTTTTTTTTAGTTTAAAATAACTGATTAAATTTGCCCTATCAAGAAAGTCTGGCTATACCTAGGCATAGCTGAATAAGCGCTCCTTATTTTCAAGTTTATTTAAGCTTATTTTAAATTTACTATGTATATGGGGCTTTTATTTTGAAAACGGGAGATGCAGGGAGAGCAATAAAGTCAGCCACATTGTGATCTTTGCAGATTGTTTTCTATGTGTTGCTAAGTGACCTACATAGACTCATTCTGAAAACATAGCCCTATATACATTTCTAAAGATCGCAAATTATGTAGTCAGAAGTACCAGCCTGATCTCACGAGGAAACGTAAGTATTTTAAGTTTTGTCAGTTTAGTGGCTTAAGTTCACGTTGTACGAAAATGTACAATTTTAAAAAGGAGGTGTGGCACCTAACCTAACTCCACCCCTAACCGCCATTGGGTGATGAGCAAATCGTACTAATTTGTATGAATTAGATCGAACAAATTCATACGAATTAGCCACTAAATCAAAAAGTTACGAATTGCCATGAGATTGCGTTGAAAGTACGTATGGCTGCATTTCATCTTTAAAGAGAAAGCTACGAGGTGGTATGACGCCACTGCTTACCTCCATATTGATGGCTTTACATGGCCAGTTAGCTCACCATGTACGTTGGTGGACTTGAGATGCAGAGAGGAGTTGAGCACAATGACAGGGTTCGAGTCTGGTGAAGAACAGTTCCAGAAAACTGGTAAGATGAAAACAGAAGCCAAAAAATAAAATAAACAAGTAAATAACAGGGCGAGAATGTGGTAAAATCTGAAGAAAGAATCAGGCAAGGGCTTTTCTGTTTATGGATTGGTTCAACAGCGGCTTCTGGTGGATTTACGTGAGAAGAGCAGGTGCGAATGGCACTCGCGAGACACATTGCATTTCTCCACCAGATATTGGTTTACAGCTTGTCAACACAAAATGCTGGATATACAGATTACAAATCTATTCAGCACCATCCCGAAAAAGCACAAGGTAATTGTATATTTTGTTAAATGTATTGTGTATATTTTGAAATGTGTCACATATGTTTGTAATGTGACAACAAACACAAGTAGACTGCTGAATATGTGTTTAAAGCACGTTTATGCATCATGACAAATCAGTCAGCTCTTACGGTCATTTTTCTGAAGTGAAAGAACAGCCATACACATTATTAAACATCATCTGTTCATGGAGAGGTTGATATTAATTCCTAGCCATGTTTTCATGCAGGATACAGCTTCAAAATGCAATGTCTGTAGAGTATAATTATAATTTTGCCCATATTTCATCCACAACACAACGATGGTGAACAAACTTTTATCTTTTCTGGTAGATTAAAGACAGCTATAGCTCTCCCCAGCATTTCAGATCAAAAGATTCAGTTGAAGACGTCGACTCAATTTGTAAAAATATATTTAGACAAATAAAGCATTATTTGATATATTGACATATGCATTATGTGTTTGTTTTGCACATGTTATTTCTGAGTACATCACACTATGTGTGTGTGTCAATGAGTGAGAGAGCAGCAAAGGTTTTGACCTGAATAAATAAAAAGATGATGGATGACAAGAAGAGTTTTATTTTTTTTATTATTAAAAATTGTATTTTATTTTTTTTCCTAGCTGATATTGTGCTTAAATCCTGCCAATATTATAACAAAACATCCACACACATCTGATTGACAGATTGACTGCATGCTTTAATTTCAGTGTTGTGGTGGTATGATTATTCAACGCTATCTCACAGCCAATTCGTAACTTTTTGATTTGTGGCTAATTCGTATGAATTCGTATGATCTAATTCTTACAAATTAGTACGATTTGCCCATCACCTAATGACGGTTGGGGTTAGGTGCCACGCCTCCTTTATAAAATCGTACATTTTCGTACGACTGAACTCGTACAAATTCATACAAATTAGCAACTAAACTGACAAAACGTAAAATACTTACGTTTCCTCGTGAGATCAGGCTGGATTATTTCAGTGTACAGTTCGCTGGTCTATTTGACAATTGGGCATGTATATTTTTGACGATAATTTAGTGAACCATGCGTCCAATAAACATTATGTGCTTGATTGAGCTTCCTTTTAGCTTATTTACTACTAACAGGGTTATAAAAAATTGAAAAAGTACTGCAACAACAACCAGGAATCAATTCTCTAAATGGAGTCCATCAATTCCAGAACTAGGAATTTGAGTTGGAATTGATTCAATCAATCAATCAATCAATCAATCAATCAATCAATCAATCAATCAATCAATCAATCAAAAAATATCCTTCTGTTTCATGGAACAGAAATCTTACTTGATAAGTTTAAGTAACACAACTATTCACAGAAAGGACAGAGATGAATTTGAGGGTTGCAGATGGCTCTCATCTCATCCTTCTGCCAGTTTGATCTTTTGAAGTTAGGAAGATGTTATAGAGTTCCCCTAGTGAACAAAAAAGTGTTTAAAAAGTTTTTTCATTCTAGAAATTTTTTTTAAAAAAATAATTCAGCAAGTGTTTAAATTATTATGTGTCAGGTGTGAAGGTTTTTTTTCCCTCTAATGAAATTTGTGTAATTTGGATGATTGTGATTTTATGCTGTTGTATGTCTATAATATTATACTAATTTGTTGTGTTAGAGCCAAAGACAATTTTCCAATCAGGTGGACAATAAAATAAAACAAACAAACAAACAAACAAATCCTTATTAGTACAACTCACCTTATCTCTGTCAGTCTGGTGGTGTCTAATGTTTATGTCATGTGACTTCCCCATGTGCTGTGCTCCATGCGCTTTATGTTTACATTTTCCCGCCGTTTGTTAATGTTTTAGTGTTTTCACCTGTGTCTTTCTCCTGTGTGTAATTAGTTCTATTATGTCCTGTATATTTAAGCTCCTGGTTTCTTCTCAGTCCTTTGCTGCGTCCCAATCCGCATACTATCCATCCTAAATAGTATGTGAAAGTAGAATTAGTATGTCCCAAATCGTAGTATGTTGAAAAGAGTATGCCAAAAACTCCCTGATGGTTTACTATTTCCGGTCAAAATTTAAAGTGTAGAAGCGTCCATACTCTAACCGCTGAAATTGCCCACAGTACATTGCGCGTTGGAAGTGAATTCGATTAGAACTACAAAACGCGGGTGAAAAGTGTAAACAAACTACAAACATGATGGACGCGCGAGACCAACCGTCAAGCAGAGAGGCTTCGGTAAAGATGTTTGTATGACTGTTAATTAATATCTAGCCCACTGGAGAATATTTAAATACCATTGTCTGTGTTTTATTTCATCTGCAACAACAATACTGAACTTCTATAAAGATGTGTTTGGACATTACCGTCTGAATGCAGAATTATCCAAAGACCTGAGGAGATTTCTCTGCATGAAAGAATCGTGAATGGGAGATTATCCTGCTGCTGCTTCTCCAATAAGGTAGGAAATTAAATATGACAGAAATGTGGATGATTGACAGGGCTCTTAACTAAGCAACACAACGATTTGTGTAACGAGGAAGTAGTATGTCCCAAAGCTTGCATACTTTTCTGTTACACACTCAAAAGTATATATTTTTCCTCCACAAAAAAAGTACATACTTTTAGGTCGTAGTATGCGAATTGGGACGCAGCACTTGTCTTGTTTTGAGTTGGCATCACCATTGATGGCACTCCTGTGCACGCACGCACGCACGCGTTCCAGTGCCTGCGGTAAGTGTCTTTGTTAATAAATATCTGTATTTTGATAGTTCTAGAGTTATATGTGTTTGGGGAGAGTGAGTATGTGACAATATGTGCTTAATATTTCTTGTAAATCTGCTTAATATCAGTTTATTTTCAATGTGCCCTAACAGTCTTTGTACTGATGATAAATAAGTTAGGGCAAGTATGTCAACTTATCCTATTAACCCAATGGTCTACTAATTGCCTACAATAATAACTGCTAGTTGACATCTATTGCAAAAGTTTCCTTCATTATTTTCATCAGTTCATAGCTAATTTATTTATACTGTCAACATAATCATAAAATGTCTAAAGCGGACCATCAAAATAAATTATTTCAATAGACATTCATTTTGAGCGTGCCAAAGCAATTACCAAACTTTGGCTGAAATGAGAAGGTCTGAGAACTGGCAATATGCTTTGAAAAATGACTTGTCCTTTCAGACTCCGTGAATTGAGACTTTGGCCTTGTGATGGTATAAACACATGGCAGATGTCATGCCCCCAGAATGCATTAAATACTCATTTAGCCCATGTTTAATCCACTACGTATCTATGTGGCATCTTGTCTGTGTTCGTCTGTTCAATTTGGCCGTCAAGGTTCAGTAGAGAAGTAATGTCACATGCTGTTTGGAATTTTTCTAGCTGTGGAGCTTTAGGGGAACATCTATCATGAGTAGCATGGATTTCATGGTTTGTGTCTACATCACTAGTCTCTAGCAGGACATTACTAGTCTCTCAGACATTTCTAGTCTCTAAATCTGCTCTGAGCTTGATCTGATCTTCAGTTTTTTTTTTTTTTTGTACAGTTCACTGTCTATTTTTAGGCATATTTTTGTCAACAATCATTTTCCAGAGATTTTTAGTCAGGTTAAGATCAGGACTCTGGAATGGTCATTGCATTTTAATGTTTTCAGCTTTAAGGAGCTGCTTTACAATAAAAATGACGTTTGCTGTTTGTACTACTATACTACTTATTAATAGTATTTATTTAAAATAAGCTGTAGGGCAGGGGTGCTCAACCCTATTCCTGGCGATCGACCTACCTGCAGTTTTCAGTTGCAGCCCTTATCAAACACACCTGCCTGTAATTATCAAGTGCTCCTCACGTTCTAAATAATTGGTTCAGGTGTGTTTGATCAGGGTTGGAGCTGAAATCAGCTGGAAGGTCGATCGCCAGGAACAGGGTTGAGCACCCCTGCTGTAGGGTTTCATTCTCTCAGTGGAATCCAATGAATGGTCGAAGGTTAACAAGGTTAGCACTTCTGAAAATAATTATCTTTTATTTATTTATTACCTAATTTTAATTTATTTATATAATAACTTCCAGCTCCGAATTTAATCTGACTCCAAGTGATCCTTAAATGTATACTATTTCTAATTAGTAACGTTAACATTCATCAAAACTTGATAAATTTGGATATTTGATTATCACAGATACACTATACTTTAAGTTATTCGTTCATTGCAGCCAATTGTTGTACTTAGCCCAAGCGCTGCAGACATGTGAAATGGCTATGCGTGGACTCCGTATGACAACTGGTCTGCATTGAGTGAATAACTCTAAGTATAGTGTATCTGAAATAATCAAATATCCAAATTTCGCAACTTTTTTTGATGAATGTGATCTGTTACTAATTAGAAAAACATTGGAAAATTGAAGTTAGATTAAATTAAGAGGTGGAAAAAAATAAATTCTAATAAACAAGAAGTGCAAGAAAAGACCTGCATGCATTTACCTTCGACCATTCATTGGATTCCATCATTGGGCTGATAGAATGGAACCCTACAAAGCTGAAACTTAATTGTTTTATGTTTAAACCACTTAAATTTGAAAACTAATGTTAACTTTATTCCTTCATTTTGTCCAAACACAAATAATTTGTGCAGAATCCAGGATTTTTTTATTTTTTTTTTACAGTGTACACATTTTGGTGTGTGACAGGAGGCTCATTGCTCTTTGCCCTGCATGAAAATGACTGTCTAAGTGAGTGATGAATGCAAAGAAGGACCTGAGTGTTGCTAAAGGAGCTTCTGATAAACATTTGCATTCACTAGTTGCCATTAGCAAATTAGGAGTCAAAGAAAAAGCTGGAAAATGTAAATGCAACAGCTGTTTAATATCAAAAGTAATTCATTTAATGACCTACACTGTATTTTTTTTTTATCTATAATGGCTTCTTCATTTCTCAGTATAACTTGTAGGCATATATGGCCATTCAAGTTGTTATGCAAAGAGGTAAATGTAATTATAACATTGCTCTTATTGCTAGAGACGTTCTCACTGGAGGTGCGAATGTGGGGGTGTGAGTGTGAGAATTGAACAGGGAAACACCACAAAGGAAAAACAACTCCGCTTATCTTGAATTATTAAATGAGATGCAAGAAAAAGAGAAGACAATCTGGATGATCAGGACTGTCACAGCTTCGTGTTAAAGGTCAAAATGCAGCCCCTGCGACAAATTCCCAGGCCGCGGCAGCTTCAAGGGAAACACTGGGGCTTTCTCTGTTCGTGATTCAGATCCACAGAAGCTTTCTGTGTTCACGTTTGACTTGCACATCCAGCTTGTTTGATTTAAAGGGAAACTGAGAAGGCAAAAGGAAAAACAAAACCTGATCTCACACCTCTGCTTCAGTAAACAATGTTCTCAGTTGCATTATCATAATATTGGTAAAAATAATATTAGTATTTTATTAATGTACAGTTGGGTGCATAAATATTGGGACATCAATACAATTCTAACTTTTTTTGGGGCTCTATACACCAACACAATGGATTTGAAATGAAACAAATAAAATGTGCTTTAGGGCGACGTGGTGGTGTAGAGGGTAGCACAATTGCCTCACAGCAAGAAGGTCGCTGGTTCGAGCCCCGGCTGGTTCAGTTGGCATTTATTTGTGCAGTTTGCATGTTTCCGTGGGTTTTCTCTGGGTGCTCCGTTTTCCCCCACAAGTCCAAAGACATGTGGTATAGGTGAATTGGGTATGCTAAAGTTGTCTGTAGTGCATGAGTGTGTATCGATGTTTTCCAGTGATGGGTTGCAGCTGGAAGGGCATCCGCTGCGTAAAACATATGCTGGGTAAGATGGCAGTTCATTCCACTGTGGCGACCCTGGATTAATAAAGGGACTAAGCTGAAAAGAAAATGAATGAATGAATGAATGAAAATGTGCTTAAACTGCACAGTGTCAGCTTTAATTTGAGGGTATTTGCATCCAAATCAGGTGAAAGCTGTAAGAATTACAACAGTTTGCATATGTGCCTCTCGCTTGTTAAGGGTCCAAAATTAATTGGATCGAATAATAATCATAAATCAAACTTTCACTTTTTAATACTTGGTTGCAAATCCTTTGCAGTCAATTACAGCCTGAAGTCTGGAACGCATAGACCTCACCAGACACCAGGTTTCATTCCTGGTGCTCTGCTAGGCCTCTACTGCAACTGTCTTCAGTTCCTGCTTGTTCTTGGGGCATTTTCTCCTCAGTTTTGTCTTCAGCAAATTAAATGCATCCTCAATCGGATTCAGGTCAGGTCAGTGTTCTTGATCTGGCCAACTGTTGTTAAGTGTGTTTTCTTCACTAGGGAAAAGAATTCTTTGGTCATCTACCACAGTTGTTTTACATGGTCTTCGGGGTCTTTTGGTGTTGCTGAGCTCACTGGTGAGATCTTTCTTGTTAAGAATGTTTCAAACTGTTGTTTTGGCCACACCTAATGTTTTTGCTATCTCTCTGATGTTTTTTTTTTCTCAGCCTAATAATAGCTTGCTTGACTAATAGTGACAGCTCTTTTGATCTCATCTTGAGAGTTGACAGTAACCGATTCCAAATGCAAATAGCACACTTGAAATGAACTCTGGACCTTTTATCTGCTCATTGTAATTGGGATAATGAGGGAATGAAACGCACCTGGCCATGGAAAAGCTTAGAAGCTAATTTTCCAATTACTTTTGGACCCTTAACAAGTGGGAGGCACATATGCAAACTGTTGTAATTTCTACACCGTTCACCTGATTTGGATACAAATACCATCAAATTAAAGCTGACAGTCTGCAGTTTAAGCACATCTTGTTCGTTTCATCTCAAATCCATTGTGTTGATGTAAGCAGCCAAAAATAATAGAATTGTGTCGATGTCTCAATTTTTATTGACCTAACTGTATATTATTCTAACGACAACAAATTAAATTTTCATAAAAATTGAATTCATTATTTAATACTAGTTAACAGATCCATAATAAGTAATCTAAGAATGACTGTTATTTATCAGAAATTAATGCACACCTGAGCCATTGTTTTAAGAGGATAAATACTTATTACTAATATATATTTATTTATTTTTGTGGACCAAAAAAATACATCAACAAACCTGATGGAATTTAATTGAGCCAAATGTAAGTAGATGTAATTTTTATGGACAGAATTTCAAGGCGCAGCCTTGGGCTGGAGGGGGTCCGGTTCGGGGATCACAGGATTTTATCTCTGTTATTCGCAGACGATGTCGTTATGTTGGCTTCATTGAACATGGACCTTCATCACTGGGGCGGTTTCCTGCAGAGTGTGATGCGGCTGGGATGAGAATCAGCACCTCCAAGTCCGAGGCCATGGTGCTTCACCGGAAAAAGGTGGTTTGCCATCTCCAGGTTGGAGGAAAGTCCTTACCCCAGGTGGAGGAGTTTAAGTATCTTGGGGTTTTGTACACGAGTGAGGTAAGGATGAAACGTGAGATTGACAGGCGGATTGGTGCAACAGTAATGCGGTCGATGTACCGGTCCGGTAAAGAAGGAGCTGAGTCTAAACGAAAAGCTTTTGATTTACCGGTCAATCTACGTTCCTACTCCTCACCTATGATCATGAGCTCTTCAATCTCTTTTCTTTTCCTTGGCTCTCGACGAAGGCGGTCGCACTTTTTCCCTCTCCGTCCCTTATCTTCCCTGGCTGGCTCTTCTTGTCTCGTCTTATTCTCTCTCTGAGGCTCTCCGTGCCCTGCTATCCAAACGAATAAGGAACTATGGTTCTGATCAACTGGTCTCTGAACGCAATTGACACCATCTTCTCGACGAGAAGTTTGGGCTCGGGAGAGCCCACTTGCCCTGCCGGGACGTTTGCAGCTGGATGCGTGATGGACGGGTGGGAGAAGTGGCGCGTCGTGTGCCTGGCTGCTCTGGCCCTGGAGGCTATTGAAGATATCTACCTATTCGGAACTTTGATAACAGGGTTTCTGCTGATGGGCTTATGCGGGGCCCTGGGGTATTGACGACTGATGAAAGCGGTCAGTGCAGCTCAGAACCCCACCAAGCTGACCGGCTTGATTGAAACTATAATAGGCAGATATGCTGCTAATCAGACTGCTGTATTAGACTGCAAATTGGAAAACATCGGGGTGAAATTAGCAGCATTGCAACAAGATTTGGCAGGACTGAAGACCAGTGACGGACATTAAATATCTGTGAAATTGGCAGGTATTGACCAAAATTTGAAATACTTTCTTCTCTTTCGGCTCCCAGTGTTTTTCCAGCCAGACGGCCTTGGCTGGAGAAAAAAACTTCTCCTGGATAGCAAGATAAGGAGACGCTCTGAAATTCCTGCTCCCTGTCAAGGACACCTGTTGGACTCTACAGGCTTACACACACACGCATACACAGCTACAGACAGACACTACCTAACCCTTCATCCCACGCCTTCGTGTGCTTTCATCCACTGGGGGGGGAAGGCGGGTCTGTGACCAGCGCCTCCATGGCTGCAGGAATCGACGGCTGCCCGCCCTTGCCGGACTACATCCACACCCCCTTTCCCATCCCCTGTTGCGATGTATGTCAATTATGTGCTTTTGCTGGGGCTTTTTTTTTATCTCCCTGATCTCACACTGCTCTAACTCAAGGCCAAGGTGAGAGGGAGTTTTTTTTTCGCCTCTCTTTCCTGAATTGTATCTTACTTCCTTTTTCTAAATGCTACCTCCCATTGACCTGTCTTCCCCTGAAATGTGATGTTTGTGTATGGTCGGATGTTTGTGTAAATTTCACAATTTCACTATATGTCAGTGTATGTGAATACATGGAGGTATATGTGACGAATAAAGGATTGATTGATTGATTGATTGATTGATTGAGCTTTGGGTCTTGACAGAAAGGACAAGATCTCAGATACAAGCGGCCGAAATGAGTTTTCTTCGAAGGGTGGCAGGGCGCACTCTTATGGATGGTTGAGGAGCTCAAACACTCGGGAGGTGCTCGGAGTAGAGCCGCTGCTCCTCCACATCCAGAGAAGTCAGCTGAGGTGGCTCGGGCATCCGTTTCGGATGCCTCCTGGACCTAGGGACTTCTGTTTTTGTCTTACCCACTTTCTGGAACCATTCTTCACCAGACTCTAACCCTATTGTCGTGGTCAACTCCTCTCTGCATCTCGAGTCCACCAATGTACAAGTTAAGCTAACTGTACAAACTGGTAACAACCAAAAAGCCGTCCACACGAAGGTAAGCAGTCAGCTGGTAAGCATGAAAAGGAACTGCGTTTGTTTAAAAAAATTAAATTCAGCCATGCGTACTTCTGGCTACATAATTCACGATCTCCGGAAATGTATACAGGGCTACGTTTTCAGAATGAGCCTATGTTGAGCAATTCACCATAAAAAGGCAAATAATCAAAAGAAGTGCCAGTGAGACTTGAATATTTTATTGAAAATAAGTGATGCAATGCAGCCGTGGGTAAATTTCGGTATTAATAAAGTGCTTAGAAAGATATGAGTTCTGTTGGAAATTGTCAAGGATTCAGCATTTTGGATGGTAAAATCATCCCACCAGCCAACAACAGTGCATAAGAAGGTTTTAGATAGTGTTTTAGAGTCTCTCAGCTTCTGGAGGGGATGTGAAGGTAGGAGTTTTTTTGTCTAAACAAGCAACACTGGCTTGAACTTGATGAGGGCTAAAACTGGTAGCCATGTGCAGTGGGATAAAGAGAGGAGAGACTTGGGCTCTCTTAAGTTTGCTGAAGACGAAGTCACGCTGCAGCATTTTGAACAATTTGAAGAGGTTTGAATGCACATGATGGAAGTCCAGCTGGAAGAGAGCTGCAATAATCCAGCCTAGAAATGTCAAGGGCCTGGACAAAGAGTGGTCCATCATGCTCTATTAAGGAAGAGCACTGCAAACCTGCACGATTACAGAACACCCCATCAAAGATCCTGAGTGAACTTAATGGAATAATTATTGGCGAAGCAGGTTGAATAGTGAAATTATGTTGTACAGTCTATCGGGATCTCAAATAGTAGGTTGTGGGTTGAGTTCAAGGCAGAGAAAGGATTGATCAAAAGTGTGCATTCAGTAAGTCACTTTGTATAAAAGCATCTGACGAATGAATGTACAGCTGGATTAGCATGGGAAACTAGAATCTGTCTTTGCTAAAATTAGCTGCAGATGATGATATTCTATCTATGTCAGAATTCATATTTCTACACTGTAAAAAATAAGTGTTATTTTACAGGTAGCTGTCTGATTTTTTTTTTACAGAATTTTAATTTTTTTTTATTTTATTGTACAGTGCAATACCTGTTGTTTTACATATATTTTCTGTATTAAATTGTAACATTAAATTTATAGTTATTGCCAGTATGACTTCTGCCCAAGCTTATATATACTTGGTGACCCATGTCGGTTAAGCCACATGAATAAAGCTAACAAAACAAAACTAAACAAAACAAAAACTTGTTCATTTTGATGTTTACATTTTTGTAAAGCAAACACATTTTGCATTCTTCTAATATTTGCAATATTGTTCTTAGGTGAGAAGTTTTCATAATAGAAATTAAAATGTTGGATAGAACCTGTTACATTACTTTGGTTTTACATAAACTATTTTGAAGTTTTTCTTTTCTTGTTTACCTGATATTTTCTGTGCAGACTGTGAAATACAAAGGGTAAACAAAATGCATATTATATACATATACTGTATATTACAGACAGTAATGCTGTCTATGTTCAAGCACTTTTTATCTTTATTACAGAAACAGAAATTGAATTTGTTGACACTTTGATAAATAAAAAATTTTTAATAAACATAATTATATTGTTTTATTTATTTTTCCCTGTCAGTCTATAATGTTTAGCATTAGAGGCCCTCTGTTTTCCTGCAGAAATTGCTACCAACGAATAGTGTGACATTTAATAGACTTGAAGGCTGTTTTCAAGGGGAAGTATTCCAAGTATTTAGAATACAGTACCAGGATTAAGCAAAGTAACGGAATACTTTACAAAATATATTTTAAAGCAGGTATTCTGTATTCTGTAACTAAATACATTTACAAAGTATTCTCCCCAACACTGTCAATAGCACAAAAAATGTATATGTTATTGTAAGTACGTAGTAGTTAAGGACACTTAATATAAAGTGGGACTGAAATGTATGTTTATTTTCAGTCGCAAAACTATAGCTATGTTTCTAGCTTTGTTTCTAGCTATGTTTCTACCCAAATTTGAAATATCGATTAAAACGCTTGTGGTTAAAATACAGTTTACATCTGCACACTACACAATCTCTGTTATCTTGCTTTTGAGGCAGTGCCTGACGTTTGTGAAAACTATTGTGTAAGACAATTCTAGAAAGTAATTATGAATATGGAAGATGAACTTTCACTCAGGTGTCTTTTGCAGAATTCCAATTACTTCTAATTTGAGTATTAGTAGACTGTCTGCTTAGTATCTGCTCATGCTGCTACTTCAACAGACATTTAACTGACTATAAGAAACTTTGCAAGTACATGTCAACTTACACTAACCCCAACCTAACCGTCTACTTATAATCTAATGAGAATTAGTTGGAACGTAGATGTAATGTAACTTAAATTCAACAAAATGCATTAAAGGGACCATCAAAATAAAGTGATACCCAGAATTTATTAAAACTACATTTGAGATTGTGGTCTAGACGATCTAATCAAATCATCTGTTGAGACTAAATCACATGACAATTTTTAAACGCACATGTGTATCCATCTTAGTTTATGCACATTTTGCTTATTAGTTATCCTACTCAGTTGAGTGCATATGCTTCCGTGCGAGTTTTAAGAATTCATGCAAATTTTGTCACTTCCATTATGCGTTTCTTATTCAAACTTGGGTAGATGGAAACTGAGCTATTAATAGTTACGTGGGAAGTGCTAACAATACATTCACGTACATGTATTATCATGTTTATCTGAGTATGTGGATGCAAGAGAACTCTAATATAATTTGTCATTCATCCATTTTCCTTCGGCTTGGTCCCTTATTTATCAGGGGTTGCCACAGCGTCAATCGCCAACTATTCAGGCATGTTTTACACAGCGGATGCCCTTCCAGCCGCAACCCAGTCTGATATTATGGAGAGACTTAGCCATCCTTACACTATATAGTAAGCTAAAAAATAGTATCCAAGCCGAGTAGTATGTCCAAATTCATAGAATTCAAAAAACAGTATGCAAGAAGTACCCAGATGACCTACTACTATAGGCTAGATTCTAAAGTGTGCATCGGACGGACACTATGCTATCCCATGATGCACCGCGAGAGAATTCATGAATGGGAGTGAAGCTAAGCAACTCACGCGGGTAAGTCATGTGATGATGACAAAATGGAGGATGTAGTACGTCCGAGTTCCATTCATACTACTCTCAATCATACTTTTCTAATGGCTGAGTAATATGTTTAATTTCAAATGCAGTACCTACTTAGTAGTAGGTGATTTTGAACGCAGCCTATGGCTTCAAGCGACTGTCGCTAGAGCACCTTTTTCAGGTTCAGATGAGTGAGGTTTACCTGCACAGCAGTTTACTAGCTGACAGTGGTGGAAAGAGTACTGAAAAATCATACTCAAGTAAAAGTACCATTACTTGCCTAAAAATGTAGTGCAAGTAGAGTAAAAGTATCTGTTGTAAATATTACTCATAGTATGAGTAAAAAGTAGCCCTTTTAAAAGTACTCAAGAGTAGTGAGTATTATGCTGTCAAAAGCTGATATGTTTACATGTAATTTGTGCATGTGTGTGTAAACGGAACATTCTGTAGCGCATTTAGTTATTGCCCAGCAGACACACAACATCACGAGACATTAATATTAGGTTAGATTTAGGTTGTAATGTCAGGTGACCAAAATTAATTGTCAAGCCAGCAACTAAGGACAACATTATTTTGATGTCCAATAATGACGTCAAATGAAGTTGAAATTTGGTTGATTTTAGGTTGTTAGAAAGTGACCAAACTCCTGCGTCGAGACAACATCTTAAACCATCGTCATACATGATGTGAAATACTGACATTTATTAGTCAGGTACGGCAACCAAAATCCAACGTCTGATAGATGTCATAGGGGTAACGTTCACACAATGTCAAGCTGGGTGTTTAAGGCCATTTCGATCATCATACAGTAAACATCCGTCATCTTCTCATCAGTGACATGCATCTAAACAGTCTCTGGGTCAATGCGCATAAAGATTTTAAACATCTTCTTGGACACTTTTAATACTTCCAAACAGTTTGCTGCAATTATAAAGTGCACACGTCTTGAGGTAGTTCATTATGATACTTCTACGGTATGTGCGATTTGATTGGACAGGAATCACAGGACTGATTTAATCCCCATGGACAAGAAAAATAAAGTAGTTACTGCAGGTTGAAGGAAAGTAGTGGAGTAAAAGTACTGATACTGCACTAAAAATGTACTCAAGGGAGAGTAAAAGTACACATTTATAAAACTACTCAGTAAATTACAATTCCTGAGAAAAACTACTCAATTACAGTAATTTGAGTATTTGTAATTAGTTCCTTTACACCACTGCTAGCTGACCACTGTTAAACCTGGTTTATACTTCTGCGTCAAGTGATCGGCGTGACCCACGGTGCATGCAACGTGCGTAGCTGTGCATTTATACTTCTGTGCGCTGTTTCTGTTGCTCTGCATTAACCCTTCCGAAACGCTAGTTGGCAGTGAGGCGTTTATTCCTCTGTCAAATTTCTTCGCTGGTGTTTTGTTTTTTCTGAATGCTTCCTTAATATACAAGCGGTTCAAACTTGCTCATTTTGAGGCAGGAACCGGCGGACGTGCAACAACTTTAATCATAAGGTAAACACAAAACAAAACTTTTCATCCGGAGCTCCTTCACGGGACTCCACAGTTGTAAACAACCGCTCCATCGGGCACGCGCGGCTCTCGGTCCCGCCCACACTCTTCAGTGCTACCAAGCCGACCAATCACAGAGCTTGCGCTATGCGTCGTCGCGACGTGTAGTTACATTTTTTGACAGGTAAGGGCTATGAGTACACGCGTAGGCTGCGCCGTAGCATATGCGTGCGCTTGACGCAGAAGTATAAATCAGCCTTCACACTCATCCCCCTAAACCTCACTCCCATCTGGGTCATGGCACCAATGTAACCCACCGGTCCTGCACAGCCCAACCTGCTCTGAACAGGGATCGAACCGGCGATTCTCCACATCTGAGTCAGTTGATCTAATAAGGAAGATCAAGACTATGGCCTCTAGCATCTGTCGCTACAGCACCTTTTTGGGTTCAGAGGAATGAGATTCACCTGCACAGCACTTCACTAGCTGGCCTCTGTTACACTCACACCCCTAAACATCACTCCCATCTGGGTCACAGCACCATTGTAACCTGCCGGAACTACACCAACCTACCCACTCCAAGCTGGGATCGAACCGGGGACTCTGACAAGGAAGCTAAAGACCTTAGCCTCTAGCATTTGTCACTACAGCACCTTTTCAGGTTCAGAGGAATGAGGTTCACTAGCTGGCCTCTGTTAAATCAGCACTGGAAAACACCCATACACTTTCACATTCACACACGACTCATACACTTAGGCCAATTAAGTTTACCCAATTCACCTATAGCGCATGTCTTTGGACTGTAGGGGAAACCGAAGCACCCGAAGGAAACTCACGCGAACACAGGGAGAACATGCAAACTGTACCAATGCTAATTGGCCCAGCCGGGACTCGAACCAGTCATCATCATGTTGTGAGGTGCTAGTGCTAACCACTTTTTACTAAAAAACTGGTTTACATTGTTAATCATTTTATTTACAAATACCACATCCTTACGGTTGACCAGAGCCGAGTTGACTGAGAGTTACATAATCATAAACAAAACTTTACATTGGGGATTCATCAACCACTGATGTTCTACACAAAAAGACACTTGTGTATAATTTCATCGAAACAAGCGGATTAGAGATTTCCACATTAGAGAATGTCTCTTCAGACTCCAATAAGCCAATTACAAACAAGAGATGCTTAATCCTCTTCGGTTCAAACACGGAGACTTACAGTAAACAATAATTAATCAGTTTATTTGCTTTATTCTGTTGACTGTACTCTTTGCATCGTGCAGTTTGTTGATCTTCATTCAGTAGGAAACAAAGTCAACACAAGTTTCCTTTTGAAGTTCATCCACCTCCATGAATACGAATCAAGACTTATGGATGACGGTTTTGTGTTGCAATGTCTCCATAAGCAACACTGCAAGCACATGATGAAAGATTTCCTTTTTTTTCATATCACGACCTTTCTTTTTTCTCTTGACCTTTAGTCCTTATTCATTAGAGATGGGAAATGATGACATTACCAGACTCCCTTTCCTACCAAGCTCAGTTAATTATCAAGTGTTTGATTTATATAACCCGGGGCGGTCGATTTCATGAAAGCGCTAATAAAGCTGACACTTGCATGCTATTGAAAGCAATTGAAAAGCTTTTGGCAGGGATGTCTCAATCACAGTCGTTTAAATGAATCCTACAGTTCAAAGCGTTAAGTCACCGCAGTGGAGAGCTTTCTGGCACACATCTGCACAGTCAGCGGAAGTGGGAGCGAGATGATAGAGAAACACAAGACGATAGAACATTTGACAAGCGCAACCCTTGCAACCCTCAGATATCTGAATGCTGCTAAAGCATCTGTCAGATTTTCAATAAGCGCGCTGCTAAATGAAGACGCTACTTAAACTGACGCGCTGAATGTATGTGGGTGCTAATTGGATGATGGGGATTCAGCTCGGCACATGTGGATAAAAAAGAAATGTTTACATCTGATTTCTTTTGAATTATCAAGCCGAGAGAGTTGTGGCTTGGTTAAATATATGAAATGCACATCTAATATTATCAGACACTGGCGAAGTTTTGATATTCTCTTTTAAATGACATCATTACCTTTTACAACCCTCATAGCAAATGTTTTCTGGCCCAGCTTCGGGCCACTCAATAACTTTTCCCTTGGCCCAAGTACCGCAAAGAACGACGGTCCTGAAGTGGCCCATTACTGGATTAAAGACAAGGGCCACACATGGGCCATAACTGGCCTCAATCTTAGCCAATTTATTACCCTTAACTGGCCGTAAACTGGGCCAAAAGAGGTTTATTATTGGTACCGATTCTCAGCTATAAGTTAACCATATCAACACCACCCTTTAACCAAAAACCCCAAAAACTGAGCCATAACCCAGCCTAATGTTACCTAAACAATGTGAACAATTGCTACACTGATCTGGGCCACACACCTCCCATCCACAACTGGCCCAAATGTAGTTTGCCGTCATTCATTGACATGCATGGCCCACATTCGGCTGACATTATGCATGCCAGTGCCGGCAACACACCAGCAGTGCCATAATGAGGCCACATTTGGGCCAAGTCCGTTTGCTATGTGGGGAAGTGGCTTTTTGTCAAACTTTAGCACTTTTTAAGATAACATTATCAATTTTGTTTAGTCATAGTCATTTTTAAAAGTAAAGATAGTATGTAAGGAAGGTGAGCCTTCGGTTAGTATGTAGAAAACAAGAGGAGAAAGTTGAGAAGCACCCAGGGGCGCACTGGCCATCTGGCAGACCGGGCAGTTTCCCGCTGGGCTGACGTACTTTTTGGGCCGGGCTGATCATCTTATGATTTGATCGGCCCATGAAATGCTTAGCAGGCTATAGCTTTTTCTGCCTAATTAATTGACGATGCTGTGATCTGTGACGCTCTGAGAGTTAAGACTTTTTTTTTTCGAACAGACCGGCCGATGTGACATAATCTGCAGCCCATTGTTTTTTTTCTTTATTGACATTGGGCTAACCCAATCACAAACTCCTATTTTGCACAGCGAGTATGGAGAACAGAAGCATCGGGCAGACGTTTGCCTTTCACATGGGCTGCGTCTGCAGCGCGCAGTGGATTGGTGGCTGTTGCACATCAATCTATCTCTGTCTATTCTATCTAGTTACCTATCTATCTATATAAATACACTTTTTATTTTTACTTTTCACCAGCGGCAACTTCCTCCCATGCTGTTTCCCTAACCTGCATGTCTTTATTTTACAAATTATATAGATCCTAAAGAACTGTTTGCTTCTTAAGGTCTATGAGGAGTGTCATTCATGTCTTTTTCAGGAGCACTATGTCAGAAGACAATCACCTGTTATATCATGTCATTTTGTTTTTGATTGTCAGCATGTAGGCTTGTAGTTCTAATAATATTTATACAATATAGTTATAATGATATTTATACATGATCAAACTAGTGTGCAACTTAAGCAAAACTAATACTAAAATTGTGTTAAATTTTGTTTTGTAGTTCGGACTCAAATATGTGTTGCAGTTTTTAATAATTTAAGTTAATTTGATTGACTATATAAAATCTTTAAGCTATGTTTTGTTGTTTCACTGTTGAGTTAAACATTTTAATTTGTTAAGGGTCTCTGATACATTGCTTTTATTATTTAACTTTATAATTGTTAAGCAACATTAACTGTGTGTCAGCAGGCAGTTTTTGTTGTTCATTTAATATAGGCTCCCTCAAAACACACAGGCACACACAAGATGGACTTCCAGTGTGAATTATGTTTCAATTCACTATAATCTTCTATGTGAAGCTGCTTTGACACAATCTACATTGTATAAGCGCTATACAAATAAAGATTAATTGAGTTGAATTATAATTTTATTATAACAATAAAATCATTTTTGAAGATGTTTTTAATTAGTCAACTCTGATTATTTCCTATATATATGCTTTTACAGAATAGGAGTTGGTAAGCATATTCAAGGGCGTGCACAGATGGGTAGCCCAAATGCCAGGGCCAATTTTTTTGTCTCAGTCCAGCCCTGGAAGCACCCATACTAGGCTGCAAAAATGCTTTTCTTAGATTTTTTTTTGTCTGGTTTCTAGTCCAAATATCTAAAAATTCTTAATTCAAGAAGCATTTTCTAGACAAGCAAAACATATTGTCTTGTTTTAAGAAATAATATGCCAAAATTAAGTAAGTTTTTCCTTAAAACAAGCAAAATAATCTGCCAATGGGGTAAGCAAAATACTCGTTTTTTCTTTCCGCATAAGATTATTTTGCTTACCCCATTGGCAGATTATTTTGGTTGTTTTAAGGAAAAACCCACTTAATTCTGGCATATTATTTCTTAAAACAAGACAATGTGTTCTGCTTGACTAGAAAAATCTTCTTGATTTAAGAATTTTTAGGTATTTGGACTAGAAACAAGATAAAAAAATCTAAGTAAGAAAAGCAATTTTTGCAGTGTACTCTTATTCATACTATATAGAACATACTTTTCTAATGATTGTTAAGAACGTTCAGATTCAAATGTATTTATAGTGCATTTATCACGTATGGCCATACACCCAAGGTGCTTCACAATCATGAGGGGGGTCTCTCCACACCACCACTAGTGATGCAGCAGCCACTTGGATGATGCGACAGTAGTGTGGAGAGACAGTAGGCCCGTTTGAGAAAATACAGCACATGCACATCCTAATGATTTGTTTGTAACATTTAGTTATATTAGGTCACATATTACATTTTTACAAAGGTGTGTTTTGTTTTTGTTTGTATGTAAATCTAAATAAATAAACATATGTAATGCTCTTTATGACTTTTTTTTTAATTATCAACGACAATACAAAAAATGTATACAGCAAAGCCAGGATAAATCTTAGTAAAAACAAGATTTTAAAAAGATAGTAAAAACTGCAATCGCGAGACTTTTTTGAGGCACGTCAGCGTGATATCAGAGCCAGGCGGACGCAACTCGGACACATTTCTAACCAGCATGCATCTTGCGGTGATCACCGGTGATCGATTTTGTGCAGATTTTGGCCACCTCAAACGAGCCTAGTGATAGAGCCAACTCAGTGGATGGGGATGATCAATACAAGCCCATGGAGGGAATTTGGCCAGGATACTAGGGTTACACAAACTCGTGGAGCAAGTTCAAGCTTGGTGAACTCTGACCTGCATCACTTGAAATTGCATCACTTGATTGCGTGAGACCAATCGAGGATCAAAACATGACCTTTCTGGACAGAAATTTTAAATGTGGACCAATCACTCGCTTTTTTAAATGTCTAATCATCTTGTTTAATCCTGTCTCTTTTCGCAACACTGTACTACAGAATTTCACAAGCTGTGTGACCGCAGCTTTAGTAAACAGTTATTATTGAAACAGATGATTTAAATGGATGAAATATCATCTTAATCTTTCAGATTAAGAGCAGTGAAGCCGTGAAGGAGTGAACTGGCAACTGATGACAGTGATGAGACCAGGGGCGTAGCAAACATTTTAAAAGTGGGGGGGTCAGCTGTATGAGATCCAAGAGGTTACGTTCATATAATTATTAATTACCTGCTTCTAAATGGTCTGTCTCTAAAAGTGAGGGGGACGTATCCCCCCCGCCCCCAGGTTGCTACGCCCCTGGATGAGACAACAAAGCATCGGGAGACACACAACTAGAGGGAATGCACACTAGGAAAAGACACAGAGAATGCTAAGAGACAAGGAGCGTGACAAGGTAAGTATAACTCATGGAAATAACTGGAATAGACTGACGATTTTTGTCCTTCTCGATGCGACGAGGCCGGACACTGAGTGAGGGAGCATGCATGCTTGTATTTATGGGTGACTTGTGATGAGTAGTAATGCAGGTGCGCTTGGTGATTAGAATTCAGGTGACGGGGATATTGCTGATTGCAGTGACTGAGGACGGGGTGAATCATGTGACTGTGAGAGGGGAGAACCTGGACTGGCTGTTACCCCTACTCTTTACGAGGCGTGCCATGGGATTTTTAATAACCACAGAGACTCAGGACCTCAGTTTAACATCTCATCCGAAAGATGGTCTTGACAAATATTGTACCTACTTGAGTAGTACTCCATTTCAGATGCAGCAAGAGAGCTTAATAAACAAACAAATGAATATATAAAAGCCCAGAAGTAATGTTATACATTTTAAGTATTTTGAAATGTATTTACCACTTTGTATATAAGACCTTTTGGTAATGGCAGTTTCAAGATGCCTCCTTTATGGAGAATGAAGTCTCATTCATTGCTCAGGTGTGATTTTTTTTTTTTCCCATGCTTAAAGAATCTTCAAATATTGATTCTGTGGGTCTCGTCTATGAAATCTGATGTTTAGTTCTTTTTTTATTGGATTCAGTTAGGTGATGGGCTGGGTCATTCTAACAGCTTTATTTTCTTTTCTGAATCCAGCTGAGGGTTTCTTTTGCTGTGTTTTGGATCGTTGTCTTGCTAAAGGCTGTTTCTCAATTCTAAGAACGCAGAGAGCGGACTTGCATTTTCATGAAGACCGTTCTTACCAGGTTATCATGGAAGAACAAACTTGGGAGACCACAAGAACGCAGAAGGCATCCTGTGAGGAATGAGATGCTAAAAATTATTTAAACATTACTGCATTCATACAACAATGTATTGTTTTTCCCCTTTTCAATATACTGTATATAACATGCACAAAACCTTACAAATATACTTT
Organism: Danio kyathit; assembly: GCA_903798195.1. Lineage (NCBI taxonomy): Eukaryota > Metazoa > Chordata > Actinopteri > Cypriniformes > Danionidae > Danio > Danio kyathit. Next base: position 39,501,192 of record LR812539.1, read on the forward strand.
GCACAATACAAATAAAACATATTTTAATACAAATTTCAGCAAATAAACACCCTTAATTTGTTTAAGCCTTTATTAAGATTTTCATGTTAATGTTTACTTTCACGGTCTCATTTAGGGAAACTCCTGAGATAAATAAGTAATATCTCTGAACTTTAATATTAACTCTACATAAAATGCTACGCTTCCCATCTCCTTTATTTAGCCGCAATGATTTCTGGGTCCTCTCGAGCAAGTTGAGCTCAAGTTTTCATCGATGCATCCTCGATACCAAGAACACATCCGGTAACTTTCACGCATCCACCATTCTTGTGGTCTTGAGTTTTTGAAACTGAACTTTAGCAGTGGATGATGATGATGATGTTACACGAGAACACAATGGACGCAAGAACACTAATTGAGAAACAGCCAAAATGTCCAGCCTAGGATCTTTATCCTCCTGGTAATGCAGATGTGGAAACTGAAGCAGTTAATATTAATTCACACTGACGATGGGCAGGGTTGCATTCTAGCTACTGAGAGATTTCAGCTGCTGTCTGGGTTTTCCATTCATTTTACCCTCCCTTTCTTCATGTGTTCAATGTTTTCCCTGTGCCATTTCATTTTATTAGACATATTATATTTCTAAATTAATTAGTTTAGTTTGTTGTATGTATGGATTACTTTGGTTATAACTGACATCCGGTGACAATTTCAAGTCAACATTCAGTACCGTTTTTACATTCATTCAGTACTATGGCTGTCAGATCATTTACTGAACAATTTCATTAGGTTTACTGATAGTGTTTACATTACGCAATGATTGCTAATGGGTTTTTATTAGGATTGGGTATTAACACAAATTTTAAAGTTCGATCACATTTAGATTCGGAATTTGATCACGATCCCAATCACATTAGATTCTGTATTGATTCATTTGGATAGCCCACAGTATTTTAATAATGCATTGTTATTAAAGGGCTAAAATAATTTTTAAAATGTATGTTTTCAAGGTTATTACACCAAAAGCTTGATTTCTTGATTATTCTAAGGTTAAAAAACTGGTATAATGTTGTCTCAATATCAATATAAACATAAAAACAGCTTTGAAAATGTGACCAATTTGCATTTTATAACCTAAATTCTATGCTAATTTTACATTTAGATTAAATGTAGTTTGCAGAACAAAATAAAGTCTGTTAACTAAACTGTACAACTGAGAATTTCCAAGTGGTCTTTTAAATAGCTGTATATACAGTGATGTGCGAAACGTTTGACTATGATGTTTTCTGCACAGTACATTCAAGTGTTAATTGCAATGTTTTGTTGGTGTCATTCTGCAATTAAATGTTGAATAAGCAATAACGTAAGGCAGTGAGGCGAGACACGTTTGGTTAGGTTGTGCAATGTAGTGAAAGAGATGACTTCTGCTTCATTTGAACTAAGATGGCTACAATGATCTGTCACAGCAAGTGAAAAAGCTACAAATGACTTAAATGTTCTAATAAAACAGAATTTGAAAGATGACTGTTTATAAAACTTCTGACTTGTCTGTCACTATATTGTCAAATGTCTGAAATTCGATAAGAGCCTGATTAGTATTAAATACTGAATGCTTAAGAATTTGCTGTATAAGCATATTTTATCATTAGTCCTCTTGATCAGCAAGCAGACATGTCAGAGAAGTTCTCAAGATTAAATATGTGATGTCTGATATATGGAGAAAACTAAGAAACTTCATTAAGCATTTATATTATGATGTCAATTCCAGTCAATCTATAAAGCATGAAAACAATGTTTAATTGTGTGCATTGTGAGAATGCATGACATGCTAGCTATGAAATTAGCCTTAGAGCAGGTCAAAGAAGTCCAACGGCATCCATTTCTATCAATACTGATTCATCTGACCACAGAGTAAACATTTCCACTGTGTGATGTTCCATCCCTGAGGCCTACAAGCCCAGAGAAGTCGACAGCGCTTCTGGACACTGTTAACATAGGGCTTCCTTTTGGCACCGTACAGATTTAACTGCCATTTGTGTTTGTAATTATGTACTGTGGTACTTGACAAAGGTTTGCCAAAGTAGTCCTGAGCCCATGTGGTGATATCTGCGAATCAATGAATTTGCTCTTCAGTGTTTGTACTTCCAGCAGTGAAATTTAAACCACACTGAACTGAACTAAACTGAACTTAAACTCTGAAAACTGGACTGAAACAGCTTCAATTTACTAGAACCTCTATGTTAAGCTGCGTTGACGCAATCTACATTGTAAAAGTGATATAGAAATAAACATGAATTGAATTAATTTGATATCGTTTATAGATGAATGACAATTCTTGCAGTGCCACGTGAGGGATTGGAGATCATGGTAGTTCAGCTTAGACTAGTTCCCTTGTTCTTTATGCACTGAAATTCCACCAGATTTACAGTTGAAACCAGAAGTTTACATACACTGTATAAAAAGGCACATAACCATTTAAAAAAAAAGTCAGATGTTAATGTGACTAAACTTTTTCTCTTTTAGGTAAGTTAGGATTATCAATTTTGTTTCTGTTATGCTTAATAGCAGAATAATAAGAGAGATATTTTTTGAGAAATTGTTATAACTTTTCTTGAAAGTCAAGGTTACATACAATAAGATTGTTATGCCTCTGATAAAGTTCAGATGATGGTGTCAAGGTTTTGGAAGTTTCTGATTGGCTTATTGACAACATTTGAGTTAATTGGAGGCACAACAGTAGAATAGTATTTAAGGAAAACCTCAAACACACTGCTTCCTTGTGTGAGAACATGGGAAAATCAACAAGCCAGAATCAACAAAAAAGCAAAATTACAATTTGCTAAATTACACTGGGAAAAAAAATATTTTTGGGGACATGTCCTGTGGTCTGATGGAACTAAGATTGAACTGTTTGGCCATAATGACCAGTGTTACATTTGGAGGACAAAGGGGAAAGCTTACAAGCCTAGGAACACCATCCCAACTTTGGGATCACCATGGGATGGTGTTGCATGCATCCCAAGTATGGGGGCGGCAGCATCATGTTGTGGGGCTGTTTTGCTGCAGGAGGGACTGGTCCACTTCACAGCATAGATGACATCATGAAGAAAGAACATTATGTAGAAATACTGAAGCAACATCTCAAGACATCAGCCAGGAAATTAAAACTTGGCCACAAATGGGTGTTCCAAACAGACCATGACCCTAAGCATACTGCCAAATTAGTTAAAATCTGCTTTAAGGACAACAGAGTGAATGTTTTGGAATGGCCATCACAAAGCCCTCAGCTCAATCCTATAGAAAATTTGTGGGCAAAGTTGAAAAAGCTTGTGCGAGCAAGAGAGCCTACAGATCTGACACCAATTCTGCCAGGAGGAATGGGCCAAAATTCCTGCACTATTATGAGAAGCTTGTGGAAGGATACCCAAAACATTTGACCAAAGTTATACAGTTTAAAAGCAAAGCTAAAAAATACCAAGGAAATGTATGTAAACATTTGACTGTCTAGAAATTAATAAAAAATTCTCAAAAAAAAAAATTCTCTCATTATTCTGGCATTTAGCAAATGTAAATCATTTAAGTAATCCTAACAGCCCTAAAATAGTAAACGTTTAGTATGATTTACCATCAGACATTTTTTTTTAAATGGTTATGTTCCTTTTTTTAGAGTGTATGTAAACTTCTGGTTTCAGCTGTAACTGTAATATTAAATAAATTTTACTGTAGGACAGTTATGCAATATGATACTGTATTTTAAAGTTGCATTGTGAATATTACTGTATATTTTACAGTAAAGATATACAATGTAGTAAATACATATGCAGCCAGATAAATGAGGCTGTAAATACAATATTTTTGCTGTAATTGATTTACAGTAAGCTACTGGCAAACAGATTCTATAGGAAATAATTAACAGTGTATATCTGGAACGTGATTTTACTAAACAGAAAGGCATGCATAACATCAAAGTATTTTCTAGGCCTGAGTCTGACCTCAAACTCTTAGACCTACTGATGTTCTACCATGAAAGGTTTATCCCTGGTTGGTTGTGTGTATCATGATGTGGAAGATGTCAGGGATGAAACTAAATTTAGCCCTCAGCAGGTGGGAGTGTGTTTGTGCTTATGGCAGGATTATCTCTTGACAGTTTCAGTGTTGTCACCAAATCTTTACATCCCACATTTCAAGCACAGTTTTCCAGAAAAGCTACATTCCTTTTACATGTCAGTGGTGAGGTAGGCTGTATGTGATGTGAATTCACAAGCACATATCCTCCACAGGATTTCTGGTATTTATTTACTTGTTTTGTTTGGCATTAATGTAAAACAAAAATATATTTTTTTTTCTGGTATAATTTCTTATTATCATATCCACATGCATGTGTCACTTTTGGTAAAGTGTTTGTTCTGTCTTTTGTGTGTGTGGTAATTTTTTCAGCATCTGCTAATATTATTCATTTATTCATTTTCTTTTCGGCTTAGTCCCTTTAGTAATCTGGGGTCGCCACAGTGGAATGAACCGCCAACTTATCCAGCATATGTTTTACGCAGCGGATGCCCTTCCAGCTGCAGCCCATCACTGGAAAACATCCATACACACTCATTCACACACATACACTACAGACAATTTTAGCCTACCCAATTCACCTGTACCACATGTCTTTGGACTTGTGGGGGAAACCGGAGCACCCGGAAGAAACCCACGCGAACGCAGGAAGAACATGCACACTCCACAAAGAAATGCCAACTGGCCCAGCCGTAACTCGAACCTGCAAACTTCTTGCTCTGAGCTGACACTGCTAACCACTGAGCCACCATGATGCTTTTGCCTAAATCATGAATTCCAAAATAAGAAGTGATTTGTACACAAAATGGGTTAAATATGCAAAATATTCCTTTGTTTATTTATAGCAGTGGTACTATTTTGCCTCCTGTTTCAGGAACTGTTTAAAACAAGTAGTATAGAGTTTATGATATGTAATCAAGCTATAATATACTTCAGATGCATTCATCTGCCACTTTATAAAGTATACACCTTTTTAATTAAATTAATTTAAATTCAAATTTATTTGTATGATGCTTTTGACAATAATAATGAATCCAAAGCTGCTTTACAAAAAGTGTAATGTCATTACTTTACAGTCAAAACCAGAAAGAGTTAGGGTGTAGTGTATAGGGTAACAGTGTATGTTACCTTTTTGGTTACTTGTTAATGCAAATATCTAATCGGCCAATGGTGTGGAAGCATATAGACATGACCAATTAAAGATCGCAAACCCAAATTTGGATTTGTTTGGACCAAACATGACCAATTCAATCTGGTGAAGTTTAAACCAAACTCAGAGACCTGTTGCCAAAGCAATGTGAACAAACTCTGGGTTGCAGAGTAACAGGTTGATAAATCCAAACACATCCTGTTTGGGTTTGCAATCTTTAACCCAAAATATAACATGATCTAAAGCAAGCAACAAAACCCGATCAAACCAACCATCTTCTTCATGAATGGGTAAACATGGTGATATAAGTAGCCTTCAATATGACTTGGTTGTTGGTGTCAAGTGAGCTATCCTGAGTATTTCAGAAACTGCTAATCTGCTGGGAATCTCCCACAAAGCTCTCTCTAGTGTTTACAGAGAATGGACCAAAACAGAGAAAATATCTGGTGATTGGCAGGTTTGTGAGTGATAATGGTTTGCTGAGGTCAGAGGAGAACGAACAGACCACTTCACTCTGATAAAAAGCCAACAGTAATTCAAATATCCATTCATTACAACTGACTGAGGTCTGCAGAAGAGCATCTCTGAACACACAACACAACAATCCATGAAGCAGCGTCATCATTTGGCATAAATTACATGAAAGCTTTGAAACAATCCTGCCTTGTATCAACGGTTCAGGCTTTGGTTTGGCTTATGGTGCGCTGGGGATTTTTTACTGGACTACAAACAGTGTACTCGTTTTGTTATATCTATGTTCAGCATAATGACACACTATGTCACAAAGCTCAGATCACCTTAAGACTGGTTTCTTGAAGATTAAATTTAAATTCAGTAAACTAAAATGGCCTAGTCACCAGGGCCCAGTTTTTCCAAAAAATTATCTGGATCAAATTAGTCCAGATTTGGAAATTTCATGTTTTGCTGTCCAGGATCAACTGATCTATCTTACTTTTATGAGAGTTTTTTAAAGGAACATTGGGTTGGATCACTGTGATCCAAAAAACTAATTTCAGGATTACCAAATCCTGTTTACCAGAGTCTTAAATGGAACCAACAGTGTAGCCTGCCGGCTTAGCAAAGAACATCAGGTAGGCAAAATACCAGTGGCCTCAAACAAGCAATTGTTTGCTTTAATGGTAAGAAACAGAAACACTGCAATCAACAATCATTTAACATTTTAGTTTGTTCTAATACAATACTGCTTTGATATTGTTTTGTTGTTGTGGTTTACCATATCTCATTAGATATTACATGCTTCATAGGCTTCAAATATGAAGGAATTTATGTCATCAGTAACCATTAAGTGTGTGAACATTCACTTAAAAAATAAAACTTTATTTTTTTATTTGGTTTATTTGGTTAAAAAAAGCCCAACCGAATCCACCGTTCTGATGGGATCAGGATAATCCTGTTTTTTTGTTTGTTTTTTGTATCAAATAGATTCCAATCTGAGTCCAAAGTTTTCAATAACCCAAAGGGCAGGTTTGATCCAAATCAAATGTAAGATTGCATTACATGGTCTGATCTTAATTCAAAATCCCTCTGTTACTTTTGAAAAACCCATTTCCATGATTTGATTCAACCTGTGATCCAAAATCCCACTGGATTACTTTTGAAAAACTGGGCCCAGATCTCAATCAATAGATCTACTTCAAGATCTTCAACTGTGATGCTAGCATGTCAATAAAAAACAGTCTCAAGGGAAAATTTACAGCAACTTCTTAGATTTTTGCCATTAATAAATCTGAGGGTAAAGGGCAGGGGTGGATTTAGTGATTTGGGAGCCCTAAGCAATTCCAACCATGTGGCCTTTTTATTTTTGTTTATTTTGGTGTCTTTTTCTTATATCACATAACCTTCTTTTCTACATTTGTATCTTAATGCAATCTTTACATTTTTAATGATTTAATTTCTTTAAGTAAATTCAGAACTAAAAATCTGTATACGTGGACAGCACATTTTTAGCTCTTAAGTTGCTATTTAAAATGCTTTGAATGTTTTATATTTTGTTACAGACATTCACTGTCATCCTGCAACTGTTTTGCAGCATATGAAATGTCCCAAACCCTATTTTTAACTGTCCAAAATGGGAAAAAAATGTTGTTTTTACTCTCGGATAGTCAAAGCAAGTAAAAAAAAAAGTTCTATGTTAAATATGCATATAATAATATTTTTTTTTTAGGGGTTTCCACCTTTATTATGACAGGACAGTAGAGATTTCAGACAGGAAAGTATTGGAGCAGAGAGAGGGGAAGGATCGGCAAATGACCTCAAGCTGGGAGTCGAACTCAGGTCGCCGTGAGCACATCTGTGCTATATGTCGGCGCACAATACCTCTAGGCTATTGGTGCCGACAATAGGCATATAAGAAAACTCGGGGAAAAAGTGTTTTATGTAAATTGGGACCACGCGTCCACATATATGGACATCATTTTTCTCTAAAAGTACATCATATCAAAAGATGATACTTAGATTTTTATTCTAATTAGGTTCCAATAAGCCAAACAATTAAGTTAGGTTAATCAATTTTTGTTGGGACAACATGAACGAATAAACCCATTTCACATTTTGGGCTTCTCAGTAACAGGCGTCATAGTTAGGTAAACTTAGAGCGCAGTAAATAGGAGACTACAACAAATTATTTTTTACTATCATATTTGCTGAAATAATAAAAGAAAAACTCCTTGATGGTGTTATAAAGACTTTTAGAAAAAGGAAAATAAAAATTGTGTGAGACTGATAACCGCAGCCAGAGGAGAGAGTAACATCAAATGTACTCTCAACCCCATCGTAATTCGCTTTTTGTAATTTGACGCAAAGATGATATAGTACATAGCCTATATAACTACATATAAATGTTCATACGTCTAAATAAAATATAATTATTAAAACTTTCAGTATTTAAGATGCTGATGACCGTTAAACACGTCATAACAGTCTTGTGAAATGGGTCCATTGGTTGTTAATGGGGATTCTCCATACCTGTAATGGTTTTTATACTACAGTCTGTACTCTGCCCTACACCAACTCTACCTCTAAGGGGAAACGTTCTTTGCTTTTTTTAGGAAATAGCGTAAATGCAGCCTGCTGTGAATTGGATTCGGCTTTGGTCTACTTTTTTTTTTCAAATGTTTACAATTTTAATAAATCATTTGTGAAAATACATTGTTTCATTGTGAAATTTTTCTAACTTCATATATACCCTGCACAATAATCCTGCTGGAACTGTATATTTTAATAGACCTGTAGGATTGTAATTCCTGCGGGAATAATCCCTACATAAATGTTGTTTCCTTCATAAAATTCCTGCAGGTATTCCTACAGGAAAATGAGCTGAAAATCCTGTAGGAAATCTGCATAATATATTCCTGCGGGTTTTTTTTTTTTTTTTTTTTTTTGTAAGGGATTGGTTAAACCTTCCCCTGGTAAAGGGTCTAACTTTAAGGTGTACCTAATAAAGTGGCCGATAATTATATGTGATAATGCACAGCTCTATGATGCCATCCAGTGTTTATCGAATGATCTGCAGTCCATCAACGCTTGAAAACAATTATATAGGCCTACATATTTGAAGTCTCGTTCCTGGTGTAATCAATAATAAACACACTAAAATCATGTCATCTTAAGGTATTTATATAATCATTTGAGGAGTGGTAAGCGTATTTTACTGCAATTCTTTCTTTTTAGTGTTCAAGGAAACGCCTATGTACAATATACAATACGCCTATGTACAATATAGTATAATACAATGCAATAATAACACAATAATAATAAATATAATATAATATAATATAATATAATATAATATAATATAATATAATATAATATAATATAATATAATAATATAAATGTAAGTCGACTACATATTTTGTAATATTTAAAATGTTGTAACAAAGCATGTTTTTTTTCGTCCCTGGCGGTCAACATTATCATTATAAAATATATTTTAGCACGTTAAAATCAAATTGCATCTTTGTTTTACTTGTCAACATCCGCAAAACTGACCTATTTTTGTGGCTCCTGTTTTTGGCCTGCCTCGCTGGCGTAAACAGTCTGGAGGCGTCGAGCCGACAGGCGGACCAATCAGATCGCTTGTTTCAGACGTAGCCAATGAGGGTAGCTCTTCTTATCGCGCCCTGAAACTCTCACGGCCGCCATGATGCTTGTTTGCTTTCAGTGAGAAAGAGCAGCGGATCAGAAACAAAGGAAACGCGCACTCGTCTTTGTGAACTGGTATGAGCTTACAGGTAAAACCTACACGCGTTTGATCCATTTTCAAGACCATCCGGTGGCGTTTAAACAACGGAGTATGTTTTCCTTCCCGTTGCTGTGCATCGCGGTTGATATTGGTGTAGTTTTGTGAATGTATAATCGCATGTTAGCCAGTTAGCTAACATGCTAATTTGCTCAATCTGAGCAGAGAGGAAATGATGGATCGATATGAATGTGATTCTTTAATTTCAACGGTCTACGCGTGCGTATGCGTTTTAAAAACTATGATAAAATTATCAACCATGCGATTTTCTGTCAAGATGTGTTGTTGGTTATATAAGCAGCCTGCTGTGTCCGTAGGGAAGCTACATAAGCTAACACAACATTCCCATGAAAATACATAAACTCAATAAAAACCCTTTCATGGTTTACTTTAATGTTTCATGAGATGAACACAGCACTAATAGACATGCAAGTAAATCAATGTACATGCATGAAAGTCCTCTCTTATAATCGCTCACATTGTAGGGGGTCCAATCAAACTAATTCACTTTAGCAAATGTGCAACAATGCCATTTTACAATGAAAAGCCACTCAATTCCCTAATTAACGTTACGTGCTTTTAATTGACTCGTTAAGGCGTCTTGCAGCCGGGATGCAATTATCGGCATGGATTTAACTCGCACAGCTAGCAGTCCTGGCTCTGTAACGTGGCTCTGGGAAATAAACACGAGGTGGTGGTGTTTTTGTTTGGGTTGCGTTGCACAGCAATGATGAAAGACCAAAAACGACCCGCAACTGGCCTGTGGGTTTACTGATTAGTTAGCGATTAACACTGCAGTTATGTAATGGAAATATACTGGCACGGCGTGTTTATTCGGAATGTTTTCAGCTGCACCTTTGTTTTTGGGGATTTGTAACACGAGTCGGCTTTTTGTACCACGCCTCGTTCACTCTCACAATTGGTTTTAAATCCATATTCTCAGAAGAATCACCCTAAAATTCTAACTTCTCACGCATTGCCTTGCTAACGCTAGTTGCTAATTTCTGACACTACTCAGCAGCGAGTTGTCATATTATGCCGTTGTTTTGAATATGAATGCTAACAAGCGAAAATAGCCGTTCTAATCTTGTTTGTGAATGCTTTTATGCAAATTTAAACATCGTGATGACGTTAAGCGGCGTGCGAGGGTCTGTTTGTTATCCGCGTAATGGAAAAATCCCTTCAGCTATTGATCCTGGAATTGCGTTTGTGTGTTCCTGCTCCTTTTACACTCTGAGGCCGTTTAAAGTCATTTTACCAGGCATCTCACCTGCTCTTTACAGTTACACCCACTCTTTCCTGAACAGCCCGTGTTTATGACGTATATCCCATATGCTGTTCAGTTCCCGTAACAGTGCTGTGGAGTGAAAGTGATTTATGTTTTGTTTTTCAGTATTACAGGGATGCCCAAGGAAAAATATGATCCGCCTGACCCAAGGCGGATGTACACGATAATGTCCAGTGAGGAGGCGGCCAATGGAAAGAAGTCAACTTGGGCAGAGCTGGAGATTGTTGGTAAAGTTATGGGGTTCTTTTTGGTGGGCCTAGTTTACTTTCCTCAAATGAACAAAATAGCAATAGCTTTTCAAAGTGGATCTTGTTTTGGTTGAAACTAATGTTGCACTTTTTCAAATCTTGTACATTTATTCACCTTCTCATAAGATCGGGCGCAGCCATTTGAATCTTTTTGGCCTGAGACTTCTGGTCTTATTCACTTTCATTTTTAAATGTTAAAAGCTGCTCATTATGCTGCTTGATGTTGCAAACTTGTATTTTCTTATTATATTATTCTGCTTTGTCTGTGTAGTCTTGAACGCACTTGTTTGTAGAGCAAGTAGATTGACTGTTTTCTTCTGTGTATTATTCCTAGTCATTTCTCCCATAGGCGACTTAATGGCAAGTTTTAAAACAATCACAAAATGAGTGCATTGAAGAATAAGGTCAATAAATGCTACCTTGTAAATTAACAATTAAGAATTCTTCATGCATGGCAGGAAATGCATTTCTGTTGATAAAATGTATCTAAAATATTGCTCGGGACACTTTTCAAAATGTGGTGTTAAAATCAGGGATGCCAGTTTCCACAAATTCCCATGATCGATTAGTTTAATTTAATAAATCAATTTGTCATGAACTACATTTTAGGTGTCTACTTCAGTGCCACGTCAGATGTGCCACATTAGATGTTTCCATCCACCCATTTTTATGTGCATGATGATGGTGATAAAAAATGGTGATAGAAACGCCAATATGTGCATTAAAAAGCATATGTGCATAACTGAGCAGGATAAACTTTGTTCGATAAGAAGAAATGTGCATAAACTACAATGGAAACACCTTTACTGAACAGATTTCAGTATGTGCATTAAAGTCATGTGGTTTTGTTACAAGAGATCATGCAATGATCTAAAGGTGTGTGTGAATGGACAAACCAGCAGGCTGAGCACATTGTAAAACATCTGAAATGTTGTTTTGGTCTTTCTAAAACGCCGTAACCATATTGGTATTATTAATGACCAGAGCTGTTGAGCTTTTCTGCTCCGCGTCTCACTCCTTCAAATGCTACCACGCATTCATTGCGTGTCGGCATTGCCTTCTATTGTCTTTTATTTGATATTTCAGTTTGCACATATTTAAGTAGCATCTTTGGATGGAAACAAGGCTGTTGTCGGCCTTGTATAATGTGCAATTGACACCCTAAATGCAAGCATCCTCACCCTAAAAATGGTTTTACTGTGAAATGAGTATGATTGTAAAAACCGTAAGAGATTTGTAATTTAATAAAGCCATTTAATTAAATGTTGTGACTAAAATAATTTGTCATTAGCTCTTGGTCAGATGCACACACTGGCATTTGATTCATGTGTATCTATGCAAGCTTATAATTTTTGTTAATGTTATATATTTTTCCCCTAAATGTGTATAGGATATTGTCCCAATGTAAGAAAAGTCAGGAGATTTTACAAAGGCCAACGTTTACTTGCAAGTGCTAATGAAGCAAAAAATGCTTATGTGTTCAGTTATTAGCCAACTCCATAAAATTGGATAATGTAATATTATTGTATTGCGTGTTCATAAGCTAAACCTTCCCGTTAAGTTGGATCATATCCTAATCCAATTCAGATAATGACTATCTGATAATGTTGCTAATCACAAGCCTTCTATTGACAGTGCTTTTGGCAGCCATGCAAACACGTAATTTTCTCTTAGGGTTTAAAAACATGTCAAATAGAGCTGGAATTCATCAGTTTAAGCAAAATTTAACTTTTTATGTCCTAAATTTAATCAAGAAAAAAGATAGCAGTTGGAAGTCTTTGAGGAAAGGCAAATCCTGGAGGCTTTCTGTAAACCTTCTGCGTGTGTTCATCCAATCAGTGACGCTTCAAATAAAGATGTTAACCTTGAGTTTAGCATTGCACAGAGTGAAGCATCAACTTGCATGTAATTAATTGTTGTGAAACTACTAGTTCATTAAATGGGATTTTTTTTTAACTGGGAGCTGTAACTTTCATGGTAGGGGGAAAAAACATGATATTGAAGTGAATGGCAAATGAGGGATTTACATCTTTTGGTCAACTGTCTCTAATGCTTGTCAGGTTCTTTGGCTGGTTTGTGCACTATTTCATAAGTTTGGAGACATTTTCCTCAGCACATCTTGCATTTTATGGTTGTGAATATTAGAATATCCCACTATTATTTACATTTTGTGTAAATGTCTGCTTTAACAGCAAGCATGTCTTCATTTAAATTCAGTAACTACATTAAACACACCAGTGTGATTTTTCAAGCAGCCCTAAATTATATATTTTGCTGTGATGCCTGTACTTTCAAGTTTCACAGAGTAATAACTGCAGAAGGCCTATTAAAATAGGTTGTCATTAGTATTTTCAGACAAATTAAAACACTTTTTCAGATAACTTTTTTTTTTTTTTTCTTTTTTATATACATGTAATAACCTTTGATTTTGGCCAAGTGTTTTTTTAGAAGGATAAAAAGTCACTTTATTTTAAACAAACAAAAAAAGATTAATGAATTCTAAATTGTTCTTCCCAAATGTGTATAAGCTAGGGTTGGATTAAAAAGGGGGTAAAATGTTTTTTTTTTTTTTTTTTTTTTACATTTAATAAAATATGCAACCATCCACTTTAAGTCCTGCATTACTTTTGTTTTGCTGTGAAACACATCAAATTTTGTACGATGAGCTACATATACTGTTTTATGCTAGTGCTAATAAGTTGCTTTGGCTGCATAAGTTCTGAAATCACATACTTTAAGTACTTAAATTTGAGTGCTTTGACCTGTACTTTACTGTAATAATAAAGAATAATTGCTTTGTGACATACTGTAAGTTTGCATTGTTGTTATCAGTGTCAGTTGCGTAATCTTACTGCCATCCACAGATTACAGAAGTTTACATAGGAGAAAGTAATAGCAGGGTGCGTTATCATATCACTCTTAAACGGATAGTTCACCCAAAACGGGTTTTTTTTAATTTATTTTTTATTTACTCACCCTTCACTTTTTCCAAACTGGTTTGAATTTTTTATTTTTTTGTTCCGTGAAACACAAAAGATATTTTGAAAAGCTGATTATTCATTAACTTGCAACTTTCTTTAAAATATTGTCTTGTTTAACATAATAAATAAACTTAAGGTTTTATAATATCAACTGAATTAACATTTTGGGTTGAAAAGTACTTTTAATTCTGACATGCTACTATTATGTTATGTTTCTCGCCTGCTTTAAAGTAGGAAATATAACATTTTGTATAAAGCTAGGGCTGCAGGATATTGGAAATATCTGACATTGCAATTTAATTTAAATAAAATTTTAATATTGAGGCATGAACAGTTTCACCAGATGGTTTAAATTCTCTATTTGACTTTTTCTAGGAAGTCGAACAAGTATTTATGTACAAACATTGAGTAATCACAATGCAATTTACTGGGGGAATCCTTGTCAAAATTAAGTGGGATTTTTCTTTAAACGAGCTAAATCAAATAAAGCTAAATATTCTAGAAATGCAGATGTTTGGACAAAACAATACAAAAACAATTCTAAGAAATGCATTTTTTGTAAGTGTAAACTAACACTATAATCTTTGTATAATTAATTAAATTCAATTTCTTGTACCCAAATGTTTTAAACTCTTGAAATGCTACATCACAGGCCTCAAAAACGCATGCAAATGATAAACCTTCACTTTATTATGGTTAATCTTAGCAGTGACTGTAAAAATCCTGTGTTTTGTGGCACCTGGTCAACTATAATCCCGACTCGACATTTGTGAATCTTGCGACGTGATTTGTGGATGTGCACATTGCTATATTGATGCTAAAACGATATATTGTGCAGCCCTAGCTACAGCGCATCTTTATTTTACTTTTGATTGCTTCTGCATTTAATGTAGTGTTTCCTGTCTCTTGTCGTTTTGCAGGTAAAGTGAAGAGTTTGAGTTCAGCATTATGGTCCCTCACCCACCTCACTGCTCTGTATATCAGTGATAACTCGCTTTCGCGAATCCCGCCCGACATTGCCAAACTAAACAACTTGGTGTATCTGGACCTCTCGTCCAATAAGATCAGGAGCCTGCCCGCCGAGCTAGGCAACATGATAAATCTCAGGTAAGATGCTTATTGACCGCTTATTTATACACGGTAAATTGCACTGCTTATTAAGACAATGGAAGCGCAAGTAAGATTGTGGTGTGATGTCAGGCAGATAGATGTTATGTTGGCGTGCAGAGAATTCAAACCTCATATTTTGTTGCACGTCGCTTGGCCTAGGGCTTTGTTAATTAGGTCCTATATTCTTCAGAGGTGACGTTAGCTTGCCTCCAGGGGCTGCGCTCTGATAACACCAGCGTTCTCATATGTGGGTGACACAGTACCTTGCTCTGAATCAATTCCATTTGTCACAGGTTGAAATATGTTACCACTTCTCTGCTAGTGGGATTACTGCTGCTCTGGATGGTTATAAATCTTGTTCTGAGAGGTGCTGAAATGCTACTGTATTAGGTACTCTTAAAAGTTGTTGGGATTGCATCCAACAGTTAAAATGAACCAGGCTACAGCAGATTTTTATGTAGTGTAGGGGCTCAGATGCCAAAAAGGCTTGTTGATGTTAGTTATCTTGCATTTGGATTTTTGTGCACTACTTTATCTTAAAAAAAAAAAAAAAAAAACTATGCTTTTGTGCTTATTTACTGTCACTGCAATTTTTGTTGTTGTTGTCTTTCACAGGGAACTGCTTTTAAATAACAACCAGTTACGAGTTCTGCCTTTTGAGCTTGGAAAACTCTTTCAGTTACAAACGTTGGGTTTGAAAGGTACTACTTCCTTTTATAACCCATAACAGTAGTTTTCAGGCCCAGATGGACTTTTTTCTTTTTTTTTTTTTTCTTCTTTTGTGCTAATTCTAGGGGAAAGAATGAATGTTGGCATTGTGAAGTTCTAAGCTAGCCATAAATAAGAAATACTAATGTTAAACTAGTGAATGAACTCTATGGAAATAATTAAAAATAAGCAAAATGCTTAATTTTTATTTTTTTTTTACCAAAATGCAGGCATCCATCTTTAGAGGTGAACTCAAAATGACCAAGTAAAACCAGTAGATTATCATCATCATCATTATAATCATTATTATTATTATTATTATTATTAGTAGTAATAATAACATTATCAATTGTAAATTGTTACAGAAAATAAATGAATAGCAGCACCTTTCAGCTGATCACCATCATGCAGATGAAACATGCAATTGTAGTCTCTTGCAGGTTTTGTAATTCTTCTGCATTTCTTTTCCATAGTCTTAATTTAAACAAGGGATTGACCATTGCAATCATGCCTCATGCCTTTTGTGTAATCACATTATAAAAATGTGGTGCACAAGTGGTCTTAAACCTCCATTCCACTGCCTGTCTTATTTCAATGCAAACATTTGTTCTGTGTAAACGACTAATTGGGTCTAGTGAGATGTTCAGTCTAGCTGATATGCCTATGAGCAGTCACGTTCACACCAAGAACAGCTATAACCATGTTTATCCACACCAGCCAGTTATTTGATTTTCAAATCCAATTTGCCGTCATTTTTGTAATGCATTAACTGAAGAAAGTATTTCAAAAGTATCCTAGCAACAATCTCCTAAATTGTGGTGTGAACTGCTATTTTTCCCTTAAATTTAGGGAGATTATATTTCTACTTGTTGGTTTACTTGTTGGCTTGAATGTGCCTTTTAGGTAAGCTATTTGCATTTTAAAGGGGTTGTTCACCCAAAAATGGAAATTGTCATTTAGTCTATCTGTTTCAATCATTTGAATTTCTTCTGTTAAACGAGATATTTTAAAAAATGTTGGAAATCTGTAACCTTCGACTTTTGTAGTAATTGTTTTTGCTACTGTGGAAGTCAATGATAACTGGTTTTCTGCTTTATTTTGAAATCTATATATTTTGAAATATATATACATTTATTACACCCATAAATGTTTTAAACTACTTGAAAGTTTTTTTTTTTTTTTTTCAATTCTTTTTTTTTTTGGTTATTCCCCAAATAAGATTTAAAAATAAAACTGCCCTAATATTGCTATAGTGAAGAAGAACACTAATTCCCAGTACAGGCTATCTTATAAACACTCATGGGCCAGAAAATTTGCTGAACTTTTCCATGTGGGCCTTACAAATTTTGGGCTGTTTTGTTGCCCTTTTGTTGATTTAACTCAAGTCCTTTTGTTTCAAAACTTATAGCTAGGAAGATGTGTATATTTAAATTGTATGTTAGCTTCATTGATGCCATTTTCTGATTCCATAATTTTGCACCTTCCTGAGACATTTCATGCTTCATGTTTGGTGGTCCTGTAGGAAACCCTCTTGCACAAGAAATCTTGAACCTCTATCAAGAGCCCGATGGGACCCGTCGGCTCCTCAACTACCTGCTGGACAATCTCGCAGGCACCAAACGCGGTGAGTCAACCGTCATACAGCTGCCCCGCTTGTGTTGTGCGATCTGAAAAGCATCTATTCTTGTACACGCTCTTTTTACAGCAGATTAATTTCATGCAATCAAATGAGTCACAGCATTGTTGTCTGAACTCTTTGATTTGCTCTGAATTACTGTGGGAATAATTACTATGTTCTTGCACGGCAGTGTGACAGTCGGTCTGTTTTGAGGTTTAATCTTTTTTTTTTAATGTGTGTATATATATATTTTTTTTTCCATGTAGCACCTATAGAACAGCCTCCACCTCGCTCATGGATACCACTGCAGGAGCCAGACAGAACACGGCCAGCAGGTGAGGAGGTTTCACTTTAGCTCTGATTCACATACAGACCTTCGCTGCTCCATTTAGTCTTTCACTTCACTTTTATACTGGTGTAACAGTTTCGAGAGTTGTTTGCATAAAATGAAGCATTCAAACTTTGTTTGACTTGAGGCAGTTTTACATGAGGGACTGCACAGTTAATCAAGTAATAAAAAATAGGAAGGAAATAAAAGGAATATAAATCTGAAAAAAAAAGAATTTTTTTTTTTTTCTCCTCAAGCTAACATGCT
The DNA here is from genome assembly GCA_903798195.1 of Danio kyathit. Classification (NCBI taxonomy): domain Eukaryota; kingdom Metazoa; phylum Chordata; class Actinopteri; order Cypriniformes; family Danionidae; genus Danio; species Danio kyathit. The sequence goes on from LR812539.1 coordinate 39,519,192, forward strand.
TTTATTTTTTGCAATTCAAATTACTGAACTAATATTGAATTCCGTAGCCATTGTTTTTGTTAAATGCTGCATGTTGCATCGAATCAACCAACTTCATGCATGAAACAAGTTTTTCATCCCAGGAATGATTAAATTCCTTAACAAAAATGTGTGAATTGTCTGTTTTTCTATTTGTTTATATATCAGTCATCATAGATGATCAGTCATTATTATCTGACATAGTCAGTATAGCAGATACTCGTTTGCTGGCCTTACTGAAAGATCTTAATTGGACAGGTTTATTTTATACAGTATATATTGAAGCTATGACTTGAAAAAGCAGTGACTTGACTTGAGTCCGACAGAAATTGACTTGACTTGTTTGAGACTTGAAGGTTATTACTTGAGACTTGCTTTTGACTTGCACATGTGACTTCCATCTCTGGTGCGCGGTTTTGGTTTCACTTTTACTGCTGAATGCGGCTCATGTCAAGGCTGTCGTCACTTTGAGTTCAGTTAGCAACAATTTGAATGTTATTTACAGCTTTTTTTTACCTGTTATTCATAGCCTATGCAGGTTCTGTTCACTTAAGCAAACATTACTGGCGGGCATGCACGTTCTAGTAAACAAACTGAGTGTTTTTTTTTTTTTTTGCAGCCGCGAATACATTACGTGAAGACCAAAATTAAATTTTGGGGTGACTTATCACTTATAAATACAGTATTTGATACAGTATTTTTATTTATATAAAACGATGGGAAGACTTGTGTGACCGCCTTGTATGCTTTCCTGACTGTGAAAATCTAGTTGCCTGAATCGTAGAAGAGCTGAATTAAGATTGTTTGTATGGTTGAATCGAGATCGCAATCCTTTTTCGATTAATCGTGCAGTCCTATTTATAACCATTTTATTATTATTATTATTATTATTTTATAATAGTTTTGTTTATCCTCAAAGGATTATCAATAATTTGATTTATCAATGAAAGCAAATTATATTTTGCAAAAATAATTCTCAATCTCCACAATGCTATTATTTTGAACGTGCTCCTTTTTAATGATTTGGCTAATTGCACAAGCAGCACATGAAACAGCAGTTTGTTTTTCTGTTACACAATATCCCAGTTTTCTTTTGCACAAACCCTTCGTGCTAGCTGTAGTCTTATCAGTATGTTAGTGCAAGGTTTTAGCTGATATGCTCACGATGTTTTTGAATGGAATTGTATAAGCCAGCTTTCATTAAATCTTTTTTTTTTTTTTTTTTTCTCTCACTCTTCAGCACTTTTCTCTGTGATGTGCTACAACGTGCTGTGTGATAAGTACGCCACGCGTCAGCTCTATGGCTACTGTCCCTCGTGGGCCCTCAACTGGGAATACAGGAAGAAGTCCATCATGCAAGAGATCCTCAGCTGCAGTGCAGACATCATCAGCCTACAGGTCTGTCAGCCTTTCTCATAAATCCACAGCACTTCTGTTTCAAATAAACTCACAGCACAGTTTTGTGCAGTTGGACAATGAAATCAAAATGCCTCATGAATGGTGTCCCGTTGGGTGTAACAGGAAGTGGAGACTGAGCAGTACTACAATTACTTCCTGGTGGAGCTGAAGGAGCAGGGTTATGAAGGTTTCTTCAGCCCCAAGTCTCGAGCCAGGACCATGTCTGAATCTGACCGCAAACACGTGGACGGCTGTGCAGTTTTCTACAAAACAGACAAGTGAGTCTGTCATATCGCCAGCTTTTAGTTAGTGCTCCATTTCTATTTATCTTTTTCCTGCCGCCCATGGAGATTTGTGTGAACTATACAGGGTTCCCACTAGGCATGGGACGATAACCGGTTTTAAGGTTTACCGCGGTTTGGAAGAGTCAAGGTGTTAAAACTGCAAAAGTATTTTGTTATACTGTTTCTACGGTATATGTAAAGGTGTATTTTTTTTTTGTAAGGAAATCTGTGTTTTTGAAACTAATGAAGTCAACTTTTTTTATTTATTTTTTTATTTATTTGTTTTTATGTAGCCTGACATGTTTACGGTTTCTAAATATTATTTTCTAAAATGTAATGTATTGTTATATTTTATTTTTTTTTAACTAATTTAAAAATAAATTATTTTACAGCAGTAAACACAATACCATGATTTGTATTTGAGGTTATCTTGCCATCAGAAACCTATACCTGCCCATGCCTAGTTCCCATGGGTCGTGGAATATTTCTGGAATATTATTGAATTCAACAATTTTTTTGTGTTCTTCTTCTTAATAATTTTCCTATACCTTTTTACTGTTTCATGCTCATCAACTTGAGTTAAGTCAGATGCAGTAACAAAACTGTGCCTGTTAACAAAGGCTAACATGGCAGAAAATGTATTTAAGAACTTTTTCACTTTCAAAAATGATTACAGAAAAGCTAAATGTAAAGTTTGTAAAACGACTTGAATCAAGCTACTAAATACGAGTAAGCACTTCACAGCCACACAAACAGGAAGTACCTCAGGTTTTTAGCGAATTTTAAATCTGTGGTAAATCTTCTATTGTTTGGCATAGTGTTTATTAAAGTCATGCAACAAGATATTCAAACTAAGAAATTTAATGTTTTGTTATGACATCTATTAATTTAATGATATTCAAATAAGCACAACAAACCTGACTATGGAAGTAACTTCCAATTCAACATCTGTGGAGTGTTAAAAAAAAACTGGGTTCAGCGAGGTGGCTTTCGTTTGTCTTCAGAGTTGGCAGTTTCTCAAATTCAAGACAAGTTCTGCAGCAATATTATTGATGTTACACATTACTGCACTGTACTGCACAATGAAATTCTGGAGAGCAAAACTTGGTGAACTCTTAAGAAGCTTGGCACACCTGCTTGTGGTATTAAAGTCACCTTAAACCAAGTAGGGCTGCACGATATTGGAAAAAACTGATACCTGTTCACCTGTGGTAAATTCAGTTGATTGGACATGATTTGAAAATGCATACACCTGTCTTTATAAGGTACCAGGGTTGACTGTGCATGTCACAAACCAAGCATGAAGACAAAGGAATTGTCTGTAGAACTTCGAGACAAGATTGTCTCAAGGCTGGGGAAGGTTACAGAAATTTCTGCTGCTCTGAAAGTTCCAATGAGCACAGTGGCCTCCATCATCCGTAAGTGGAAGATGTTTGGAAATACCAGGACTCTTCCAAGAGCTGACCGACAGTCTAAGCTGAGTGATCGGAGGAGAAGGGCCTTAGTCAGGCAGGTGATCAATAACCCGATGGTCACTCTGTCTGAGCTCCAGCATTCTTCTGTGGAGAGAGGAGAACCTTACAGAAGGACAACCATCTGTGCAGAAATCCACCAATCAGGCCTGTATGGTAGAGTGGCCAGACGGAAACAAAATTCTCTGGTCTGATGAGACTAAAATTGAACTCTGTGGAGTGAATGCCAGGCGTTACGTTTGAGAAAACCAGGCACCGCTCATCACCAGGCTAATACCATCCATACAGTGAAGCATGGTGGTGGCAGCATCATGCTGTGGGGATGTTTTTCAGCAGCAGGAACTGGAAGACTAGTCAGGATAGAGGGAAAGATGAATGCAGCAATGTACAGAGACATCCTGAATGAAAACCTGCTTCAGAGTGCTCTTGACTTCCAGACTGGGGCGACTTCCAGCAGGACAATGACCCAAAGCACACCTCCAAAATATCAATGAAGTGGCTTTACAACAACTTGGTAAATGTCCTTGAGTGGCCCAGCCAGAGCCCAGACCCAAATCCTATTGAACATCTCTGGGGAGATATGAAAATGGCTGTACACTGTCGCTTCCCATCCAATCTGATAGAGCTTGAGAGGTACTGCAAAGAGGAATGAGCAAAAATTCCCAAAGACAGGTGTGCCAAGCTTGTGGCATCATATTCAAAAAAGACTTGAGGCTGTAATTGCTGCCAAAGGTGCATCAACAAAGTCTTGAGCAAAGGCTGTGAAATACTTTTTGCACAAGTAATTTTTCAAGTAATTTTTTTTTTTTTTTTTAATAAATTTGCAACCATTTCAAAAAATCTTTTTTTTCACATTGTCATTATGGGGTATTGTGTGTAGGGATAGGTGTAGGTGTTTGGAATAAGGCTATAACATAAAAACAAATGTGGAAAAAGTGAAGCACTATGAATACTTTCCGGATGCACTGTATATTGGGGTTTTTTTTTTTTAATGCAATTTCAGCAGATGACTTGACTGGCTTGTAAAGATTGGGATGATTCTGTAGGGGAGCGCATCTGCATAAAATATTTTAAAATGACGGGCATAATTAAATATAACAGACAAATGATGCAAATAAAGATTTATTATTTTCTGGCCAGTCAAACAGTATTCAGAAGCAGAAATTAAATAAACACTGGATATTAATTACACTGTATCGTTTTTGAGTACAAATATACAATTATCCTTTAAGCTACAAACATTTAATGTGTTGTGCCCAAATAGTTTGCTCAATTCTTAGTCAGATCTTAAACGCATGCGAATAATAAACTTTCACTTAAAGGTTAAAATATTAAGACTCCACTATGTTGTTAACTGTAATTTCTGGTCAACTATAATCCTGACTAAATTGCAGATCCCTGCGATGTGACTATTGTGGACTCAAACATTGAAACATTGCGATATCAATGCTGAAATGATATATTGTGCAGCCCTAATACCAAGTGTAACATTTACTTTTATGACTGGTTAAAAAAAAAAAAAAAACCCCGAATTGAAATGTACCTCTCACTCAGTTAGCAGCGTGTATGTGGATTGTTTGTAGTGTGACATTTATTTGATGCGATTTTGGTTTAAATTCTTTTGATTGGACGTTCTCCAATACTGAAGTGCCACCCATAATTTGAACCAGTATGGTAAAAGGTGGATGGGATTGACAGCTGCCACATTAGGATGTGGAAAACCTGCAGAGTTTGACTTGAAGAACAGTAGTTGTTTTAGTGGGTTATGTTTTTGAGCTCAGTGTTTGTGTTTCACAGGTTCAGTCTGGTGCAGAAACACACAGTAGAGTTCAACCAGCTGGCGATGGCCAACTCTGAGGGTTCGGAGGCCATGTTGAATAGAGTGATGACCAAGGACAACATCGGGGTGGCTGTACTACTAGAGCTGCGGAAAGAGATGATGGAGCTGTCCGGTCTGTCTTCCCTTTTTCTTTCTCTAGTTGCACTTTAGGAGGTTGTTGTAATTTCCAGTGTGACTTCACTCTACGGCTGTGTGATTTCAATAAATGACTATTATAGTATTGTAAAGTGTGCGAGTTAGGCATAAAACGACAACTGTTTTCAAGGTATACCGTGGTTTGGAAAAAGTGAACATTTTAAAACAGACTTTTTTTTCGGGGGATGGGGTGTTGGTGGTGTCAACAGTATCTCCAGCATAGAGATGCGCGGATCAGCTCAAATGTCACCCGAATCCGCTCCTTCATTCTAATCATCCACCCGCCCGCACATATTATTTTATCTGATATATATATCCGCACCCGATCACCACTTGAATAATTCTAATTCTTTGTTTTAAGCATGATGATAGGTGTAACTTTCTCCGCAATGTCCGGCGGCAGAGTAACAGCTCGTTAATTCATGCTCGAGCAAATAATGCGACGGACAAAAGTACTCGATGCATGCCCTTCTTTTACTTATTTCAGTGTTTTCAGGTTCACAGTGCAAAACAGCTCCCGGGTGGAATTACTGAAGTAAACATAAAACATTTCTCCCTCTAATTCACCGCATGCACAGCACACAGCGAGAGCTCACATCACACAGCATGCGTGTCGAACTACACTACCCACAATGCCCCTCGCTATGGACTACAACTCCTGTAAAAGCAGTCCTAAGTGACCACACTATTTCCCCTCTCCTGCAACTTTGGTCACAGTGGATCGTTCGTTATTAACAGCAGATTCAGCTTTTACATATACAGAAAAAAGAGAACAAAAACGGCGTCCCTTCAGCCTAAACAGCAGCTATGTTGTGTTTACTTGGCCCTTTTCTTAGCACTGCAAAAACATAATAGCATCTACTGTGCCTGGATTCGGGTGATTTCGCCTCCAAAACACGGCTGGCTGCACTAAATGAGCGTTCGCGCGAACCGCTTGTTGCAGGAATGCACAAGCTTCTTCTTGCAAGGCGCTGCAGTAGTGTAAATAAGCGATCTTGTTTCTCCCAGAACGATAGCAGATTTTCCTCTGACTCCTCTAACTGAAGTTAACACGGTACTCTTGCACTTCATCTACAGTTATTTATGGCATCTCTCATCTTCACATTCTGCGAAGTCCACTCTCTGCTTTTTTGCTGGTCAACTGCTATGACCCGCTACATCCACCCGCGACCCACCCGCAATTAATCATAATGTATTTTTTTATTACCCCACCCCGCCCGACCCGCGGATTATCCGCAGCGCCCGCGGATTTAACCGCCATCCGCGCATCACTACTCCAGCAGAAAAGTTTCTAAAGATGCTGTTTTAAATTGTAAAGAAATCTGTGTTTTTGAAACTAATGAAGACTGCAGAAGTCAATGATTTATTTGAATTATTTAGCCTGACATGTGTACTGCTTCTCAAAATAAAATGTTGTGTTCAAAGGGAAAAAAAAAGTTTAGTTTTTTACCCAGACATTTAATAAGAATATATTTTAAAGCAGTAATCACAATACAGTGTTATTTTTATTTTATTTTTTATCCAAGGTTATCATACCATCAGAATGATATACCAGCCCATTACTAGGGAGCTAGAGCAGGGGTCTCCAACTATTTGGTAACTTTTGTTATTATTTCAGGTAGCTCACCATGGCTAAAATTTCATTCAGGCAAGAAAACAAAACGGACCACTCGCTCCAACATACATTTAGTTTAAATGTCGCATCATTGCTAAACTGTAGGACTACGTACTTTTTAAATTTATAAAACGGCAGATATGATTACAAAAATTCAACAAACCGTTTATTTCAGGTAGGCAACACTCAATTTAGTTTAACAATGTACTGCAAAGAAATGGGAAAACCTATGTAGATAACAAATTAGTAGTAAAAAGTGTTACATTACTAAAATGTGAAACCCAAACTAATAAATGGAGAATTCGGTTTTCAAAATGTAAAAAAGAAAAAAAAATCACTAATATTAAAACTAAGCCATCTCTGTCCAGAGTCTAAACATTTATTTATTTGTTTCTCCATAGCTGGAAAGCCTCTGCATGGCATGGAGAAACAGCTCCTCCTGGTGGCCAACGCTCACATGCACTGGGACCCCGAGTACTCGGATGTGAAGCTCGTCCAGACCATGATGTTCCTGTCAGAAGTGAAGAACATTGTGGATAAAGCCACTCGCAGTCTGAAGCTCTCCTCAGTTTCTGGAGAAACCAACGCCATTCCTCTCGTCCTGTGCGCTGACCTCAACTCTCTGCCTGACTCAGGTGTGTGTAATGCCACTGAAAGAGTTGATTTATTTTTATATATAATTGTTGCTTGATTCCTGAGGAGGTTTTCTTGCACCCACAGGTGTTGTGGAGTACCTGAGCACAGGTGGAGTGGACGGCACACACAAGGACTTTAAAGAGTTGCGCTATATTGACAGCTTGACCAACTTCAACTGCAATGGCAAGAACGGCACCTCCAGCACCAGGATCACACACGGCTTCAAACTGAAGAGTGCTTACGAGAACGGCCTGATGCCTTACACCAACTACACCTTTGACTTCAAGGTTTGACTTATTATTATTATTATTATTATTATTATTATTATTTTTTTTTTCAAACAATACTTCTGTCATTCACTTCAGTAGCACTTTATATGAAGCATTCATTTTATCACATGAACATGCGTTACATATGATTTATTCTTCTGCGGCGAGTACCCAGTATACTTTTGTTTTTGTCTGTGCTTTTCTGGTAAAAATGCTTTCTAAAATCTAGTAGGCCTTGGGGAGGGGGTGGTTCTTTAGTCCACTCTGTCGAGTTTGTCAAGTGTTGAATTTACATAAGAAATGTGTGCGACGCTACTGTACAAGTTGCTCAAACTCGCACTCATTCAACTAAAGCTGGATTTCTACTTTTGCCTGGCACCTCCACTGACTGCGCGCACACCTTGGGAAACGGACCAGGCTTTTATACTTGCTGCATTTGCTGTTGTGATATTCTTTAAAACGACGGGGGACGGTCAAAAGAAACTGACTGTAAAGTCAGATGGATAAACAGAGAAAGAGAGAGTTTCCGGAACTACTTTATATTATTAATATCATTAAATATTTTTAAACTAATTATTGTTATTGTTTTTTTTTTTTTTTTATAAATTTTAATGATTATAAGGATTTTTATAACCATTCAAGATTTTATCAAACTGATGCATCACTTTTGTTCATATCTCGGACCGTTTTACCTATTAAACTTTATTAAATTTTTGACAACTGTACACAAGTTGCTCTACAAATATATTTATTTATTGTGGGAAGAATAAAAGAAAAAAAAAAAAAAAAAAAGTACAGTAAAGTTTTTTTTTTTTTTTTTTTTTTATATATATATAAATAGCCCGCTCCACTATTCAAACATTACTGTCTGGCTAGTTTCTGTCCTATACTTATGCTAAAAAGGCAATAATGGTCCAACATTCCTGACCATTATCACCATTAAAGCCTAGAAAAACAGGGCATCAGTATATTGTAAACCGATAGGTTCAAATATTCCTTTCCAGTTATCAAAGAAATTATTTGTTCCTTAATTGTAGTTTTCTAACTATTAAATTGTTTTAAATTCAAAATTATAATATATATGTCAGTGTAAACCTATGACTGGTGGAAAACGTATATCTGTAATTTTGTACCTGGGTCTCCACTTTTGCCATGGCCTCTTTTGGCTTTAACAAACTTATCCCTCTGGTTTTTCCAAACCTTTTACCAAAAACTTTCCTCTTTTCCTACGGCTGTTGCTCTTTCTAGCCAAGAATTATTCATCATCAGGTTATCTCTATGATCACGGATCATAAACATGTCTGTACAGTCGTACCAGTTTCAGACAAAATCTCTTCAAAGTGGTTCATATTTAACTCAAATCAAATGCGCCGCTGTGCACACTGTTCGCTCGAGTCTCAAAAAAAACATGCGCTCCAGCGGCCGAAATCATGTCGCATGCACCCAAAGTGAACCTCCGCAAACTCCGTAATGATGCCACATTCATCGCGCACACTCAAGCGAGCTAGCGGATGCGTAGAGTATAAACCAGGCTTGAGAAAGATGTGGGAAGTGGCGAAAGTCAAGTTGAGTTAAAGTAAACCCAAAGTATCTATCTACAGAAACTATTTTAGTTCTGCTGACTGAAAGTCTCTTCAAATCCTGATGGCATTTAATAAATAAAGTGGTCCAAATGTATATGTCCTCAAAACAAACAATGATTTGCATATTAAATTTAGGAAGGTTTTAATTTGTCAGTGAACTGCATTTTTCACACTGTCAACATTGCGTTGAGAGAGGGAAAATACAAATAAAATTAATAAACTGTTATTTATTCTATCTAATCCATTTGACTAATACAGTCAGTTAAATTCAATACTGGTTAAAGTTCTTTGAACATGATTTTAAAATGGTCAACATATTTGTGAGAATGACTGACTCAAATCTTTGACATTTTAAATTTAAATATTAAGTGCAAGTGAAATGTTATTTACAGGAAGGACTTTCATGGTGATATATATACATGCATGCATACATACATGCATACATACATACATGCATACATACACAGGGAGTGCGGAATTATTAGGCAAGTTGTATTTTTGAGGATTAATTTTATTATTGAACAACAACCATGTTCTCAATGAACCCAAAAAACTCCTTAATATCAAAGCTGAATATTTTTGGAAGTAGTTTTTAGTTTTAGCTATTTTAGGAGGATATCTGTGTGTGCAGGTGACTATTACTGTGCATAATTATTAGGCAACTTAACAAAAAACAAATATATACCCATTTCAATGATTTATTTTCACCAGTGAAACCAATATAACATCTCAACATTCACAAATATACATTTCTGACATTCAAAACAAAAACAAATCGGTGACCAATATAGCCACCTTTCTTTGCAAGGACACTCAAAAGCCTGCCATCCATGGATTCTGTCAGTGTTTTGATCTGTTCACCATCAACATTGGGTGCAGGAGCATCCACAGCCTCCCAGACACTGTTCAGAGAGGTGTACTGTTTTCCCTCCTTGTAAATCTCACATTTGATGATGGACCACAGGTTCTCTATGGGGTTCAGTTCAGGTGAACAAGGAGGCCATGTCAATTGTTTTTCTTCTTTTAGACCCTTTCTTCCCTTTCTTGGAGTACTTGGACGTGTGTGATGGAGCATTGCCTGCATGAAAATCATGTTTTTCTTGAAGGATGCAGACTTCTTACTGTACCACTGCTTGAAGGTGTCTTCCAGAAACTGGCAGTAGGACTGGGAGTTGAGCTTGACTCCATCCTCAACCCGAAAAGGCCCCACAAGCTCATCTTTGATACCAGTACTCCACCTGCACCTTGCTGGCGCCTGAGTCAAACTGGAGGTCTCTGCCCTTTAGCGATCCAGCCACGGGCCCATCAAGACTCACTCTCATTTCATCAGTCCATAAAACCTTAAAAAAACCTTGAGAAATTTCTTGGCCCAGTCTTGACGCTTCAGCTTGTGTGTCTTGTTCAGTGCTGGTCGTTTTTCAGCCTTTCTTACCTTGGCCATGTCTCTGAGTATTGCACACCTTGTGCTTTTGGGCACTCCAGTGATGTTGTAGCTTTTGACTGTTTTGAATGAAACGCTTGATTGTTGGATGATCACGCTTCAGAAGCTTGGTAATTTTAAGAGTGCTGCATCCCTCTGCAAGATATCTCACTATTTTTGACTTTTCGGAGCCTGTCAAGTGCTTCTTTTGACCCATTTTGCCAAAGGAAAGGAAGTTGCCTAATAATTATGCACACCTGATATAGGGTGTTGATGTCAATAGACCACACCCCTTCTCATTACAAAGATGCACATCACCTAATATGCTTAATTGGTAGTAGGCTTTCCAGCCTATACAGCTTGGAGTAAGACAACATGCATAAAGAGGATGATGTGGTCAATACTCATTTGCCTAATAATTCTGCACTCCCTGTATAGATAGATAGATAGATAGATGGATAGATGGATAGATTGTGAATTTCAAAGGTGCTCTATTTTAAAGTTATTAGTGATTTTAAAAGTCCTTGAATGTGGAGTCTAGAGCTGCACAATATTAGACAAATCTGACATTGATATTTAGTTTTTCTGCGACGTATACACAACTTCCTCAGATGACTACACTGCTATTTGAAAAGAAATTATTAAATTAGATTGACATCATTCTTTAGGGAAGTGAATTATGCATAAAATGTAGTAAAACAAAATACATAAAACAAATAACAATCACAGACAAATATAAAACGGCAAAGATAAAGCTGAAGTAGTTTTTAATGGTTTTCAGGGCAGGCAAATAGTGTTCAGGTACAGAATTTGAATCAAACACCACTGCAAAAGTTTTTACTGTATTAATTCAGTAAGATTATTCTTCAATAGTACTCAAGCACAAGAAATTTTACCATTTGTAACTTTGAACTGTCAGGCCTTAAAATGCAATCTCGATAATTTTTTTTTCATATTGAACAATAACAATATATATTTCGATATAAGTTGTTAATGCTTCCAGATTTAAGAGTACCCCAACAGTGACTGAAGCCACAAAAATTAGAGGCTCCAATAAATGGCAACATTTTCGGCGGCTACATTTTCAGTGTCGAAAAATTCGATACAGCTCTATCAACAATATCAACTTCTAGACTGCCATTGCTGTACAATTCTGCGCTGTGATTGGCTCTTAGAACAATAGAGTAAAAAAGTCCAGAGATTATCATTATTGACAATTTTATCGCAATTCTATATAATATTGTTTATCTGAACTGTTTCTCCTAGTCAACTATAAACATAACTCAATCTTGTATATCCTGTGGCGTGACTATTGCAGATGTGCACATTGCGATATTGATGCTGAATTGATATATTAGGCAGCCCTAGTGGTGTCTATGAAAGAGTGGGAATCCTGTTTGTTACTCTTTCAAATACTAAAAACAAAGGAGTAAACAAATGTGAATGTCAAGCCTTGGTTGTCTCTTATTTAACACATTTAAATGCGTGTGTTTTGCTTTACGTTTGTTTTACAAGTCACAGCAAATTTCATATACAAGGATAAGATTTAAACATTTAAGAAAGTACAGTATGCTTGTGTTAGTAGCATGTTATCTTGAAATGTCAAACCACCAATGGCTGGGTTGTAATAAACGTTTTTTCTTTTTCTTTTTCAGGGCATCATCGACTACATCTTCTACTCTCAACCTTTGCTTAACGTGTTGGGTGTACTGGGTCCCCTGGAACACCACTGGCTCCTCGAGAACAATATCACTGGCTGCCCTCATCCCCACATCCCCTCCGATCACTTCTCCCTGTTTGCACAACTGGAGCTGCTCCTGCCCTTCCCGCCTGCTGTCAACGGCATCCATCTGCCCGGCCGCAGGTAGTTCTCCGAGCCAGCAGGGGGAGCTCCGGCCCCCAAACTCCTTTACTCTCAGAAGGAGGGCTGTTGTGTACAAATCTGAATCCCTAAGGGGAGACGATGGGGTATGGCAAACTTTTATTCCCACGGATTTTAACTCGGACACTTATGTCAGTCTTATCTATACCACCTCCCACCCACTTTTGTTTCGGTTTCTGTTTATCGTTTTTCTTTCTCCGTTTCTGGGCACAATTACCATTGTACTTTTTTAAAACTCCTAAGGGGCCCTGAGTGATCATGTAAGTTTTACCTTGCGACAGATTAAAAAAAAAAGCTTTTTATATATATATATATGAATAACTCAATGGCAATATCTTTGAAACACATGCAGGGAGTCCAGATCAGTTATCATGAATGCATAATTTGGATCATGCAACTACGAGGCCAGTTTAGAGCAAGCAGCTTAATTTGATGATGACAAACGAAAAACAATTTCACCAGCTTAGGTCAGATAGTACGGTTTCCAAGAGCAACCCTTTAAAAAAAGGGCTTTTATTGTGTAAAGAGAGCTGGCCGAACTCACATTTGCACTCTGCGGTGCTGAGGCCTCCACGGATCCTAAAACGGCCCACCGACGCCACCTACTCGGGCCTCGTCTATAGTCCATTGGATGCCAGTACCTTTTTATATTCATACTTTTAAGAAAGCAGCATTTCAAGAGCCAAAATGGCCGACTTATGAAGTTGTCTTGCTTCACGTGCCATAGGTCACCTGCTAATCTGGTGCATACAAAAGTTTCAGTAAAGGGAAAGTCATCGGGAAGGGTCAGCTGTGTTTTAGTGAATGACCGTAGCCTTTCCATTTTCTTTGGAGATCACGTTAAGATGCAGAGAATAGGGCAAAGACAAGCACATCCCAGTCATAGGTGGATCAATACAACCCTCGATGCGACCAGTAGACGCCTCGCCCAGCCAAGTCTCCAGTTCACTCCTTTCTTTTCTTTATTTTTGTGTAAATTTTAATTTCCTTTTCTCTACATGATTGTATACAAGCAACACAAGTCCTGATCTACTGCATTCTTTTGTTTCCTTTTTGTTTTGTACGTACACCTTTTAGATTTGGATGAAAAAAAAATAATAATAATAATAATGATTGTATTGTAAATGAAAGCAAAATTTCTATCAGTTTTAGATGTTCATCCGGATGAACATACAAAAGACCAGCGCGTGTAAATTAATTATTTTCAGGTTTCTGCTGTGTAAAGTTGCACTTGTCCAGGTTTCCCAGTTTTTACCCAGTGTACCAGTTCTGTTTTTGTTTGAATTTTTGGAACGTATAGCTCCACCAAGGCAGATTTCTGGTGACGTTGTCCTGTTACCCGCTTTGATATTAAAGTACACATGACATTGTGCCTCACTGATTCATTTCTCTAAGCGCACTGCCAGTGCTATCGGTGAACACCTGAACAGCCTACAATATCCTCATTTCTGTTTGTTGGGTTCTTTCTGTGTTGGATAGCGAACATCTTTATTCCGCTGATCTTTTTTCCGGTGTCTACAAAGTCAAGTAAAGTGAGTGTTTCTGCTGTGCCGATCTGCTTCAATTTTATCCCCCTCTCGTTTGAATTCTGTATTTACTGCCACTTCCTCCCTCTCGACTCAGGCGATTCATTTCAAGTCTATTTTGCTTGTTCGCTTCCTGCTAGATCACGGTTATCTCCTCGTGTCGTGCCATCCAATGCCACAAGGCCAAGTGTAAAGCTCCATTTACTACTGTAAAGCCTGTTCTCTGACCTGATGAAGGTGATTTGTTTTGTCTGTTTTCTGCTCTAAACGCAAGGCCGGCGTTCCTGTAGCGTGGTCTGGTTTTTAACTTCGTTGGCATCATGCTCGCAAAGCCAATTTGTTTTTCGTTTCCTCCTTCCCTTTTTGCATTTGTCATGTTTTAAAAATTGAACGGATTGACAAGCACTTATTGTAGATCACTGGTGCAGCTACTCCTTGCTTCTTTTTTTAAACGATAACATGCTTTTGCCATGAGGCAGAGGTCAATTTTAATGACTTTTATCAAGCAAGAGTAAATAGATGAAATGGGGGAGGACCATCTTCTAGTTCCCCTTTTTTTGGTGTCCCATGTTTTATTCCTCATTTATTTTGTTTTGTTTTCCTTCTGGTTCTTAAACCGAAAGCGACTTGTCTGGTTCTATTGGATTGCTGATGGTGTTGTAGTAAAAAAAGATTTTTTTTTTTTTTTGTAAAGTGTGAATAATGTATCCCGTTTCCTTTCTTTGACATGAATTGTGTTGATGTGTGTATTATATCTAATAGTTTTTTTGTTTGTTTTTGTTTTTTTCCATCTTGCTTTTGTTTTGTAATACTCAAAACCAAATTTTTTGTAAAAATGTTGGCACACTGAATTATAGATTTATATTGTTGCTAACCTTCACTTCGAGATACTTTTGAGAAAAGAAAAACTACGTTAATGAAATTGTAGTCACAGATAAATAAAGAGCTGTCATTTTGTCACCAAACAGTTTCAACTTTGACCCTGAGCTTTATGTGGCATTTCACCTGGTTTCAGAGCCAGTAGTTTAAAGCATACGAATGTGTTTTGGGTTGAGATGAGCATAGCAGACACTTTCTCCCTTCCTTTTTTTTTTTAATTTAATTCCTCCTTATTTAGGTGTTTTCTTGCTATCACTCTCCAGAAGATAGTATAAGGCTAAAGGAACATTCCACCACCTTCTGAAAATGGCCTTTTACAGCTCCCCCAGAGTTAAACTGTTCAACTTTTTACGATTTTTGAATCCTTTTAGCTTAGCATAAATTGAATTGGATTAGACCATTAGCATCGTTCTCAAAAGACCAAATAGTTTTTATTTACCTATTTAAAGCTTGACTTTTCTGTAGTTACATGTGCTGAGTCCAACGTAAAATTAAGTTGCATTTTCGAAGCCAATGTTGCTAGGAACCACATTCTGGCGTAATAATCGAAGAACTTGCTGTCGTACTATGCCTGGAGCAGGCAAAATATTCCGACGCTCCTGAAAATCAGCTAATTACTGTGTATTCTGGTAAAAATGGATCCGGTTCAGGATCAGCACCAAACTAAATGAGTTCTGAATTGACATGAAGACATGGTCTGAAATCTACTATTCAGTAGGTACTGCATTTGAATTTAAATCTACTACTCAGTCGTTAGAAAAGTATGTTCTATACAGTATGAGTTGAAGTCTGACGTACTACATCCGCCATTTTGTCATCACGTAACCTAACTGCATCAGTTGCGTCACTTCTATTTATGAATTTTCATGGTGCATCATGGGATAGCGTAGCGTCCGATGCACACTTCAGAATCTCTCCAGAAGTAGTAGGTCATCCACGTACTTCTGTTTTTCGAATTCTATGAATTCGGACCTGCTACTCTGCTCTCATACTGATTTTAGCGTACTATATAGTATGAAAGTATGTGAAATTTTTTATTTTATTTTTTTTTTTTTGGATGCAGCTAAGGTTATATTAACAAGCTTGCTGATTTTCAGGTGTTACGTAATACTTCGTTTGCTGCAACCATTGTATGGCAGTAAAGTTCCTTGATTATTACGCCTGAATGAAGACTGATGTTTCTAGCAACTTTTTATTCTCTGTCAGTCTTCGTACACAATTTAACAACAAGAGTTGAGATTTAAACAAGAAAATGATCCAACTCTGGTCGTTTTTGAGCAAGATGCTAATTTACTAATGTGATTTTAATCATCTAGGCTAAAAGTGTTTGTCATATCGACTGAATGGATTTAAAAACGGTAACTCTGGGTTGTAAAATGAGCCCCTTTTTATTAAAGTATAGTAAAACTGTTCCTTTTTAAGGGATCAATAATACAGAGAAATGTTTTATATTAACAAGTGTTCTTGTTCCCCTTCTTGTGTTCTGTGCACTCTGTGTCACTGACCTCTTTAAAAAAAAAAAAAAAAGTCACTTCTAAAATTTTGCATGTTTAGATATTGTTGCCATCGCCATATCGATGTTTAGAGAAGTTTTCATTTCCTTTGGGTCAAAGACGACAATGGTTTTAGGTGGTGTCTTGTGCACGACAAGCAAAAACAGCGTGATGCTAATCATGTCAACATGCTCAACTTGGCAATAATGACTCGCAGCCATTTCTTTTTCCTGTTCTTTTCACATCCACTTTGAGCAGATGTTCTTGGCTTTACCATAGAAATCCTTTTCATTTCCTTTTCCTGTTTCATAGTCTACTTTTCTCTGTCAGTAGGGGTAGTAGTTCAATGGTCAGGATTGTGGTTGAATCAGCCGAGAGTCGATAAATATTTAGGTAATGTCACTATATAATGCACTGGACCAACTCTTGTTTACCATTTATGGAATACCAGCATAACACTTGCACAATGTTTAAAGAAAAAAAGAATGTTGCATATATATGAGTAAATAAATATATATGGGAAAAGAATATAGATGTACAAAAAAATCAAATAATGGCAGCTGTTTTTAATTCAATATTAAGTGTTGGGGATGAAAACCTAATGGTAAACAAGGCGTTTTGGATTTCACTGTTTCTCCAGTTCTCTTGGTTCTCTGAGTAGTGATGTGTTTATAACAGGGTCAGCTTGTTTTCCTTTACACCTATGTATTTTTTCCTACTCATGGTTAAATAAATTCTATATCTGTTTCAGTCTTGGTCTTTTGTGTTTACTTTGAAATGTGTTGTAAAACTTGGTGTTCACTGTGGGGTGCAATCTTAATATTAAGTGCCCCTAAAGCAGGGGTGCTCAATCCTGTTCCTGGAGATCTACCTTCCTGCAGATTTCTGTTGCAACCCATATCAAACACACCTGCCTGTAATTATCAAGTGCTGTTCAGGTCCTAATTAATTGGTTCAGGTGTGTTTGATCAGGGTTGGAGCTGAACTATGCAGGAAGGTAGATCTCCAGGAACAGGATTGAGCACCCCTGCCCTAAAGGAATTGTTCACTCAAATTAAAATTTGTAATTTACTCTCCCTCCATATATTCAAAACTGTTTGACTTCAATGGAAAAATGCTGGCATCTGTTACTGATTTAATTTTTATTTTTGCATGTTTGTCACCCTTGAGTGCTTCAGATCAAGTAAATTTTAATATTAGTAAAAGATAAGTAAACGCATCATTCAGTTTAAGGTAAGATTATTATTATTATTATTATTATTATTATTATTATTATTACTAAAGGAAAACAAAATCCAAAAACTACATAGCCCCCCTTATAAAATACAACAATCTTGCCTGAGTTAAATTTCTTTGGCTACACCCAGGCCTGATTACTGTCACACCTGTTCGCAATCAAATTATATTCTGAAGGAGAATGTCCGACCTCAAGCACTTCTGTATGGCTGAAGAAAAACAAAATGAAGTCTTTGGAGTGGCCTAGTCAAAGTCCTAAACTGAATCTAATTGAGATGCTGTGCCATAGGAGTGTAAATGACAAAAGTACATCAGTTTAATTAAACATTAGCAGCAAATGCCTTAAATGGAACCGGCCTGACGAGGTAGATCAAAAGATCCTCAATCTAGACATCATGCCAAGATGGGACATCTTGTAGTCTGGAAAAGGTTATAAAACTATTGCTAAAGATTTGGGGTGAGACCCTTTATCTAGTGATTGTAAAATGAAGCTTTCTTAACCAGTGAAACTTTCAACTCAATTGCATCAGAAAAAAAGATTTGTTACTCAAAACTTTCCAAATCAGAGCTCGATGAGGACCTCTGCTGGTTAAAGTGTGGGAAAGCACAGTTGCAAAAATGTAATGTTCACAACTGACATACTCGTTCATGTAGTATTACAACAGTAGTGATATAAACAAATTACTGGTGTGTGTGTGTGTATATATATATATATATATATATATATATATATATATATATATATATATATATATATATATAGGGAGTGCAGAATTGTTAGGCAAGTTGTATTTTTGAGGATTAATTTTATTATTGAACAACAACCATGTTCTCAATGAACCCAAAAAACTCATTAATATCAAAGCTGAATATTTTTGGAAGTAGTTTTTAGTTTGTTTTTAGTTTTAGCTATTTTAGGAGGATATCTGTGTGTGCAGGTGACTATTACTGTGCATAATTATTAGGCAACTTAACAAAAAACAAATATATACCCATTTCAATGATTTATTTTCACCAGTGAAACCAATATCACATCTCAACATTCACAAATATACATTTCTGACATTCAAAAACTAATCAGTGACCAATATAGCCACCTTTCTTTGCAAGGACACTCAAAAGCCTGCCATCCATGGATTCTGTCAGTGTTTTGATCTGTTCACCATCAACATTGCGTGCAGGAGCATCCACAGCCTCCCAGACACTGTTCAGAGAGGTGTACTGTTTTCCCTCCTTGTAAATCTCACATCTGAGGATGGACCACAGGTTCTCTATGGGGCCATGTCATTAGTTTTTCTTCTTTTAGACCCTTTCTTGCCAGCCATGCTGTGGAGTACTTGGACGTGTGTGATGGAGCATTGCCTGCATGAAAATCATGTTTTTCTTGAAGGATGCAGACTTCTTTCTGTACCACTGCTTGAAGGTGTCTTCCAGACTGGCAGTAGGACTGGGAGTTGAGCTTGAC
>LR812539.1:39538442-39540942 GCA_903798195.1 Danio kyathit
TTGCGGAGGAGAGATTGCTGTCCTCCTGGCGAAGGATGCAATCGAACCGGTCCCTCCAGCCGGGATGGAGAGCGGGTTTACAGCCCGCACTTCATCGTACCCAAAAAGAGCGGTGGGCTACGGCCAATCCTTGATCTGCGCTTTTTGAACCGCTGGCTTCACAAGCTGCCGTTCAGAATGCTTACGCAGAAGCGCACACTCCGGAGCGTTCGTCCTCGGGATTGGTCTGCAGCAGTAGACCTGAAGGACGCGTACTTTCATGTCTCCATACTTCCACGCCACCGTCAGTTTCCTGCGGTTTGCGTCTGAAGTCGAGCCTGGCGGTACAAGTCCTCCCCTTTTGGCTCTCTCTGTCTCCGCGGGTTTTTACCAAGCTCGCGGAGGGTGCCCCAGCTTCGGCTTGCGGGCATCCGCATACTCAATTATTTCAAGCGACTGGCTGATTTCAGCGCGCTCGCGGGATTAATTGATTACGCACAGAGACAGGGTGTTTCGGCACTTCGACCAATTGGGGTTTCAGGTCAACCGAGAAAAGAGCAGCCTCGCCCCCGTGCAGAGCAACTCTTTTCTCGGGTTGGAGCTGGACTCGATCACCATGACGGCGCACCTCCCCCGAGAGCGCGCCGGGCTGATGCTGGCCTGTCTGAGAGAGTTCGACAGGAAAATGTGGTCCCACTGATATTATTTCAGAGGCTCCTGGAGCATATGACATCCGCAGCCGCGGTCTCGCCGCTCGGATGCTCCATATGAGACCACTTCAGCATTTGCTTCACGATCGGGTCCCTAGACGCGCATGGCACGCGAGCGCGCACCGGGTGACTGTCACTCCGCTGTGTCGCCGCGCCCTCAGCCTCTGGATGGACCCTGTGTTCTACAGGCCCGCGGGCCTCTAGAACAAGCGTCCAGGCATGTCGTCGTTTGACGGATGCTTCCAGTTCACGCTGGGGGGCCGTGTGTTGCGGGCATGCAGCTGTGGTTCCGTGGTAGGAAACTGGTTGCATTGGCATCTTAACTGCCTGGAGCTGCTGGCAGTGTATCTCACGCTGCACCGTTTTTTACCGGTGTTAGAAGGGAAACACGTGCTGGTCAGGACGAACAGCATGGTGGCGATGGTGTATATCAACCGCAAGGGAGATATTCGCTGTCGCCGCATGTCTCAGCTCGCTCGCCGTCTGCTCCCCCGGAGTCATACGCGGCGCAATCGCTGCATTCCATTTTTCCCCGCCGAGCTCAACCGTGCAGCCGCTGCGCTCTCACGGCAGTTCGCCTGGGAGAATGGAGGCTCCACCCCCGACTGTCCAGCTGTTATGGGTGCGTTCTGCGCACTGGCTACACAGCTGGCCCCGGGGCGTGCGTAATACGCATTTCTCCAGTGAGCCTACTCGCACAGATGCTGTGTAAAGTCAGGGAGGACGAGGAACAGGTCTATGCATTGCGCCTCTCAGGCCCAATCAAACCGGTATTCTAGCTCTCTCCTCGTGATGGCCCCTCCCTGGCATGTCCCATGGAAGAAACTTCTTCTTTGGGGACAGGCAACCGTTGGCACCCGCGCCCAGTTCTATGGACATCACGTGTGGCCCATAGATGGAGCTCGGAGGACTTAGGTGACCTACCGTTAGGTGGTTAACACCATCACTCAGGCCTAGAGCACCCTCTATGAGGCATGCCTATGCCCTGATGTGGAGTCTATTCGCTGTGTGGTGTACTTCTCTCCGAGAAGGAAACCCCAAACATGCCAGATCAGTGTGATGCTATCCTCCTTCAGTTGGCTGGAGCCAAGGCTGTCCCCTCCGCACTGAGGGGTTGGCGTGGCGATCATCCCCGCTCTGAGGATGCGGCGATGGCGGCGCGCTGGGAAAGCATCGCCTCATCATCCAGTCCCCAGAGGCGCGAGACGTGGATATATATCCTGTCCCCTCTCTTACCAATTTGAAGATCTCTCTTAGGAGAGGTCTGCTCGATCACTCGACTCAGTATCTATATGATTTCTGTCCAGGTAGACAGCTCTGCTGGTCGCGTTGGCATCGGTCAAATGGGCGGGTATCTGGAGGCATTTTCGGTCAGCGAAATGTGCCAGCGTTTTGGGCCGGCCCACTCTCACGTTTACCTGAGACCCCGGCCCACCTAGGTGCCCTAGGTTCCTACAGCGCTCGTTTAGACTATGTAGTGAACCTGCAAGCGCTGCCCACGGAGGAGGCAGACCCAGCCCCTTTTATTGCGGTGTCCTGTTCGCGCTTGCGTATTATAACGGACCGTACTCAGAGCTTAGATCCTCTGAGCAGCTCTTATATGTTACGGTGATTGGATGGGAAGTGCCATATCTAAACAGAGGTTGGCCCACTGAACAGTGAATGCCATCTCCCTCGCTCATCGAGCTAGGGCGAGCCGTGTCCCCCACTCGGAGCGCGCTCCACTCGGAGCGCGCATCCTTTTGGGCGTTAGCACGCGGCGCCTCTCTAACAGACATTGTAGAGCTGCGGGCTGGGCGACACCTGAGCAT